>BMAV01002415.1:20414-73816 GCA_019973955.1 Trichonephila inaurata madagascariensis | reverse complement strand
ATCCGATATACCCGCGTGTGACTGGTGTTCAGACGTGTGCTCTTCAGATCTTAGTAATACTTTTATTGAGATATACTGTAAAATACGGCGTATAACGCACACCCTCTTTTTTTTACGAAGAAACCTGAAATATGCATGTGCAATGATCTTTAATTTCGAGGTTATTAATTTGATGTATTATCCCAGGTTTTTGAAAAAAAAATTGTGTATTTCAAGAATTATAACCCTTTGTTTTCATAAGGAATGACATTTCTTTTAAATAAACAGTATTTAGATATATATAGAAGTCTAATTTTTTCTATGCACATATTTTTCTTTTTATTTTTAAAGCTCTCATTTTTATACCTGGTGCATAACGCGCTCACATAAATTTCGATCCTATTTTTTTCGGTTCAAATTGCGCGATATATGTCATATTTCTTACGGTCCATTCATTATTTTTCTCTCTAACTGCCTTAAGGAACTTATTAAAAATAGCTAAAATTTCCCTCGTAAATGCAATTTTTGTAACATTTAAATGATTTATTTAAAATATTGTTGATTAAATATTAATATGTATTGCTAATGATCCTTAAAAAGGCTTAATAATGTTATAATATGTTTTAAAAAATACTTTGAATACGGTAAGACACACATTATAAGTTATTTTTTACAAATATAATTTACATGCAATAAAATTTAAGTATCCTCATACTTTGAAGATCTTTTATTAAACGTATGTTAAGCCATTACTATTTTTCTAAATACGTTTATACAAAAAGTTCTTATTTTTTCTCTCCTTATCTATAAAAAAAACCTTTTCGTGATGCTGAAATAAATATATTGCGTATTATCCTAACAAAAACAACATTCAATATAACTCGCCACGTTGGCAACCCAATTTCGTATGTGTCGTACGCATTGAATTGACAGACATTTGCTTCATTTCCTGTAATATCTCCAATAAGGTGGCAATGGTACATATAGCAAGCTATCGCAGAAAAATATCACAAAGATTGCCTGGACTAGAATCCTTGCTTGAGAAGAAAATTGTTGTCTCTCATACGAAGGCTTATTAACAATCAACGAAACTAAATGCTGAATTGTCCAAGTTACTGCTAAAGAGTGAGTGAGTGAATACTAACGTCGGACTAGTAAGTAACTCGAGGGCTTTTGGCGACGGGCCTTGTAATTTTGAACCACAGTCAAGTGACGAGGAAGACTCCACACACACAAAACTGTCACCCACCTATTCTAATTTCCACAGCACACCAATATGAGGACGGTTGAGCTTCGAAATATTTAACGTACATCGTAAGTACAAGAAGTTGTACCAGGCTATAACTTATGGCATGCCTGTCACGCGTCCGTTACCTTGACCACTAGGCTATCAGGGCCACCAGGATACTGCTAGAGCTGCAGGCTTATCAAAATCTCAGAACTTTATCAATAAAGTGTTGTACGATGCAGTTTTTACAAAGTTTTTTTTTTTTTTTTTTTTTTTTTTTTACAGTTTTACAATTTTGGCAATGAGTATGAACAGTGCATAATTTATACATTTGGGGTTGATCCACCATTAGGGGGACAAAGAACTCCCCCCCTCAATATTCAATAATTATCATATTTTATTTTCAGATGCTGAAATAGGCAGAAAAATGAATTAAAAGATATGCGACTACTTGCGACAACTTTTTTTTTTTTTTTTAAAAATTAGGTATGGAGATTTGTAATTTTTTTTGTGTGGTTTTTAGATTTATTTAGTACATTTTAAGAAAAAAAAGCCTAAAATTAAGAAGAGAAAAATAAATTAGAATTACTAAAATGAGCAAAAATGGATAAAAAGACAAAAAATTACGTAAACGGGGCCCATTCTGTACAAATAGTAAATGAACAAATTTTCAATTTTTCAATTTTAATATATAACTTTGCTATTCCTTTTTGAAATACCTTTCAGGATAAGAGATATTTTAATTTTTACAAAAACTAGAGCACTTTATCTTAGCTTTTATCTGAAATTGCTTTAAAAAAAGGTGATTATATTCACATAAAGAACTTTAAATTTTGTAATAAAACAGTGATTGATAAATCTGAAGATTAAAACACTTCTACAGTTATACAGAACACGCACAAAGAATTTCAATTATTACTACTATTTTCAAAACCTTTTGAACAATCGCTGTCCCTGTTTGAGATTTTCAAAAAAACACATGTCGAGTAAAACGCATTTTATATAATGTTTGATATCTTATGTTATGACATCTATTTTCACTGAAACACTTGTAGTTTTTATTCTAAAGAATGGAAACTAAAAAAAACGTGGTATTTTTATAAAGCTCATAAGATGGCCTATAAAATAAAATCATAAAAAAAAATGCGTCAATTTAAAAAAAAAAAAAAATAATGATTTTTGGGTAGTTGTACACTTTAAAATGGTTTTTTTTTTAAAGTAAATGCTGTGAATTTTTATTTATTCATCTTTATAGCATAATCCCAACGTAATATATTTTAAATAAGAAACGGTATATGTTTCTACCCAAATGTTTTTTAGAAAATAAAAAAAAAATTACAATAATTTTCTTAATTGTACTAATATCAATAAAAAAGTGTATGAGTGAAATATTAGTTTACTTTCCTTCTGTATTGAAGACATTGTAAAAGAAATAATTCCTAAAAATTCTACTATGCATCTAGCAGTGCTATAATTTCACATTTTCTGCAGCTTATTCTGCCTGAAATGTAAGAAACAAGATTGTGAGCAACATCGAAGAATAAATTGGATTTGGGCCAAAACTTTATTCTACGAGCCATTCGTTCTTTCAAATACAGCATGTAAATGTGTCTATCTTTCTTATTTAATGTCTGGTGTATGTCTCGACTTCTGTAGAAAGTTATTTCTAGGCAATTCCATTATGCAGAGTGAGGATACATATAAGTGTTAGAAAAAGTTTATAAAAACAACAACAAATGTGTCTCATTCCCTATTTAATTTTTATAATTGAGATGTCATGAAACATTTGACGTGACGAAAACAATGGGATGAAAAACTTTTGATGCAATAAGAAGCTTAGGAAGAACTTTCATTTTTATGAGAGCTTTTTAATGATAGATGACAAATTTATTTTAAATAGTGATAGGAGTTTAAGGGTACCAGGACATGTTCAAAAGAGTAAAATTCCAAAAATAAGACTCTTTTGTTTTTGGGACTTAAAAATTTAAAAAATTCCAATAGAGCTTAGATTTTTTATTATTATTATTTTTTTTTGTGATTTTAATAAAGACATTTTAATCATTCTGTTGAAATATCAAAACAGTTTTTTAGTTAAAATATTTTTTTTTTCTATTTTATTTAAGTTGGACATAATTTTTGAGATTTCATACTACATGCTTATGTTTAGGTACCGTTTTTTTTTTTTTTTTTTTAAAAAATCTCTTAGATATATATAATATTTTTTGCAATATATAAAACAATATACAAAATGTAGTGAAACTATTTCTTTAGTAAAATATTTAAATTGTTTGCTTAAAAAAACTATAAAACTTTGTAATTTTGAAAATTTTCATTCCCCCCCTTTTCATACATAAGACTATTTTTTTTTTTAAACTATGTTCTACTTCGACTTAAAAAATAGGTTCCCTCTATGCACTGGTATCCTGTATGGAAGTAAAAAAAAAATTTGGAACCATATAGGTCAAGAGTTTTTTTTTTTTTTTTTTAAGTGTTCTTAAAAGCAAAAAACTATTCTTTCGAGAACAAGTGAAAACACTAAACATTTGTAAGCGTTTGTTTATATTTTTGTCAATTACTTTTTTCACATTTTAAGGTTATTTTATCAGAAAATATATAAGTGTTATACATCTTTAGGTTCAGAACAAATATGTATTATTTTCTAATACTAAAAATGAAAAATTGATTTTTTTGAATGTGTGTGATATCCTGGTTCTCATAACGACCAAAGTATGAGAAGTTTGCTGCAAATATATCATGTGATTAAATGGTATGAACACGTATGTTTGAATTTCATAAAAATTCGTTGGATATTTTTGTCATAGAATTCTTAGTATACTTTATTATTGCAAGAATATTTAATATTCTGTGGTAACTTTATATAAGGATTAAGTATAAAAGAAGTGAGTTTAGTACATTGTACACAATGAAAGCTTATTATTTATAATCTAAATACTCTAACATAAACTAGCATTTATGTATTGTGAACGGATTTCCTCAAGAACTATTGTGGTGTTTTCTAACAGATCGCTTGCATTAAAAGTAGAATGTATATATCACGTATATATTCAATGTATATATATATAATATCACGTTGTAATATTTTAGTTGACTTTGAATTAAATTATTAGTCCAATAAAAAAATCTCGAATTTATTTCTATATTTTATTTTCAGAATACTATAGTGGTATCTCCTGTCTAACATTGTACACATTATACAACCAACTCGCATTGTACAAATTATACAACTGTTCAGACTCATTGTTTAAATTGTAAAACTGTAATTTACGTGTATTATGTGGTTCTATTTTTTCCAATATATTGTAAGCAGAAAAAGTAATTAAATAATACATGTAAATTATAGTTTTACAATTTGAGCAATGAGAATGAAGAGTTGTATAGTTTGTACGATGCGAGTTAGTTGTTTAGTTTTTACAATGAAATTTTTGTTGTGTAATTTGTACAATGATATTTGATTGTATAATTTGTACTATGGGGTTTGATTGTATACTTTGTACAATGGGATTTGGTTGTGTAATTTGTACAATGGAATTTGATTGAATCATTTGTACAATGGCGGACAGGGGGTTTCCCCTTCTCTTAGTATTCATAAAATAAAATTTCCATTAGGATTTCTTGATCTTGATTTTTATTTTGAATTTGTTACAACGTTCTATATTTTTTTTGCATAAGGATATTTATTCATAATTGGCTGTAAAATTTTCAGTACATCGTCAAGTTTAACTTTTTTGCACGTTCATGATAGCCCAACCGTCGCCATAATTGTTAATTTGTCCAAACCGTGGTTTTTCCCCCATTTTGTTGTAACGATGTAGTTACTATTATTAATTAACTATGTTTAAATAAAATCCTTACAGAATCACGAAATTTTTTTTATATAGATAGAGTAAAAATAATTATGAAAATCATGCTAATGAACAGAGATCTTTGAGATGAGTTTAGAGAGAGGGTTGTTTTAATACCTAAGTTAAACACCATGGCATCAAATAATAATGAACAAGATGGGCGATTTGTATAATTAAATTAATAATGATAATATAATTAGTTGATATACAAAATATTATAGTAAAATCACAAGTTTGTTTAAACTCATTATTATGACAAGTAAACTTTTAAAAGTTTCTGCATTCAAAATTTGTTTTATTTTAAACAAACAAGTTTGAGTGAAAAGAATAGTTTATATATGCAGTGAAATACGTTTAAAGAAAAAATGTTTAAAGCGAAATACCGGTTAACACTAAATAATACAACGTTTCCGTCAAACTGCAATGTATTTTCATGCACTTATTTTTCTCTTAACACGAAACAAAAATCGCTTAACATGAGAAAATTTCCCTCCTGGGTACACACAAAATAAGGAGAACGCCAGCCACTCAAACGAGATTTAAGAGGGGTGTGAAATGAAAAAAAGTTGGTTTTATATGTGTCATAGAAACGAAGCTAACTTGATTCTGAAATGCCTTCGAAATAGCCTGTGCTACGAGCCAATTTTGTTTATCTAAGCTTTCCCCTCCCTCCACCCTTATAAACACCACCCAAAAGCATCTCATCTCTCATCAGTTAGATTTGGAATTCGGTGAAACAGTACGAGTAAAAATGAATAAGTTAAGTTCACATTTTTTTTCTCTATTTTAGAAGAACTTTTTTACGAGCCTAGCAACAAATATTTGGGGGAAAGCAAATCGCTATTTCCTTAGAATGAAATGGGACTTCTTAAGGCTGTTGATCAAAAACAGAAGGATAAATATGTAAGGAATTGGGCATTGCTAAAATTTGTATCAAATTTCATTAAATTCTACTGAATATTTTTGTTTCATTTATTTTTTAAATAATGTATATATGCATATATTTGTAAGTAAAATGCACTCTAATAAACTTAATTTTGATTAAAAAAAATGTTTTTTTAGGTATTTGTTTGTAATATCCTTTAACACGAAATTCTTTTAACAAAAAAAATATTTCAGTCCTCTCAATTTCGCGGTAAATGATCTCTTCACTGTATTTATTTTAATACTTTAAAAGAGAGATAAACATTAATAAAAAATACAATTTTTTTCTCATTAAATAATTGAATAATGAAAATATATATATTTAAAATATTAGAGTTCTTGCCAAGCGTAAACTGTTAGAGTAATTAATCTTCTTCAAAAGGGTTTATTTAAAGAAAATGCAAACAATTATGTGTATTCCATCCAACTTTTTAAGGTTTTAATAAAGCTAAATCACGCAATTTTTTGTGAAAAAGTTATTTTACAATAAATACCATTTTTGTTGTATTTATTACAAATTTGAAAATGTCAGATTTTATTCACATCAAAATTTCTCTAAGTAGGTAACATTTAATAAAATAAAAAATAAAAGACTACTTGATATAATTTATGGCCATATTTAGGTTTCAATTTCTATTAGTATTAGTTTTTAAATATATGCAGCGGCTACAGCATTCAAAGTTTTAAAAAAATAAATTTCAAAAATTATAAATAGAGAACTTGAAAATTGTTATACAATATATACATGTGATTGTTATAATATTCTATTTAAGGAATCATACTTTACAGACAGTACATATCTTCATTCATTCCAAATATTTATTATAAAACATAAATATTTAGCTTAATCTTAGGGACACCAACAAAAATATTCAAAGAATTTGGAATTGTAGTATATTTGAAAATATGTCCATGTGAATATAATAGACATAAAATAGCACCATAAACATCACATTTGAATATCTTAAAACAAAATGATCAAAAACATACTTTTACCATCAGATGCAGCATATGTGTATATTGAAAATATAATGAATTACATTTTTTTAAAAATAATAATAATATAAAAAGATTACGAATAATTAATTTTTTTTATTAAAGAAATTAGCAGGCCACATGAGATGAGGTTATTAAGGAAAAAAACACACATGCATATTACATGAGTAAAATAAGTTATTTATTCGAAAGATACAGTTATTTTTGACATTAGTAACTCAAATATATAGTTATATAATAGAATAAAATATGATGTACAATATTTTCCTTACGTTTCTAATGATTTTTTTAATATAAAAGAAAAGCATTTACATAGTTCTCCCGAATTAGCTATAATTGATTACAAGGAAAACTAGTGCTTGTATTGTGTATAGTTAAAATTAAAGTTAATTGAAATAATTTCATTAAGTAATTAATAATAAATCTCCTCATAAAAATATGAATAAGTATTTTGAAACAACTTTTTGTTGCTTAAGTCATCAATAATTTATTTTTCTAATAATATTTTAAACGGGAACTTCTCCATTAATATTCATATGAATGTAATTAAATATTTTACCATAATTTCGTTAAAGCTTTTTTGCGGAATGTATTTCTCCTTAGGGCCTTTAATTTTTCTGCTTGCTCTTAAAAAATGGTTGATCATGAAATTTTAATTTTTCCCTGAGTCTCATAAGTAAAGAAACTCCTTAAGTGAGTAAAAAAATAATATCTTTAATTTATTTTACTCACATTTACATGAAGGAAGATTGTTAGATATTTTTAGAAGCTTGCAAGTAAAGATTTTTTTCTTTTTACCAAGAAAGGTTTTCTTTCTTTCTCTCTCTCTCTTTTTTTCATCCTAATGATGAAATATCAGTTGCTATATTTTTTTCTACTTTAAAATTTGTATTACCTTATTTCAAAACATATGTAAGTCCAAATAATTATACCTTTTTATAAGAAATATATTTATGACATATGCTTGGATAGCCCATTGTTAAATAAAAAAAATCCCTTTTGCACTTTTTATTTAACAATTACCTAAAAGGAGAACAAAGTCAACAATTACTTCAGAATGAATTGTTCTTTTTTGTTTTTCAAGGAGTTTGTTTAGTAAATACATTTACATTCTTCTGAGATATTCTTTATTTTTAGAAAAATGAACTTTAATTTTTGTGAATGAATTGAAAATAAGTTTTACTTAAATAATCTTATTCCTGAAAAATTAGAGATGTATTATGAAGGCTATTTCAGACATTTTAATAATGCTTTTAATATTTTTATAAAAAGCCGACTGATGGAAAAGGATATTACAATTATAATATATAGATATATTTTTCTTATGGCACACTTTTATTTTTTATACGCTGTATTTTATCACAAATTAATTTTTACAAATAATACATATAAGATAACAAGCTTAAGTTATAAATCCTAATAATGGAATGGGTAAAAAGGAGTAATTGTTCTGTGCTTTTAAAAAGTTTTAATTATGCTTTGTACTAATTATGGAAAATTAATAGTTGTGAAAAACAATTTATCATAAACGTGCTGTGGAACATGTATATACTATTTTCTAATAGGATTGTTAGGATTTATTAAGATGAAAAGTTTTAATTTACTAATAATATTCTTTCAAATATTACCTCCTACTAACTTGAAATAACTGGAGGGAGTGCATTTCAATAATGCGAGAATCATCACAGTCCTTAGATGTAGTTGCCTTACAGACATTATTCTGTACAAGGCGGACATCCAACCTCTGGCTACGAGATTCGAAATAACTCATATATCAATTAACTCAACAAAATTAAAAGTTTTTGTTCCTAAAATAGAACCTTTACTTTCATTTTAAACTGGACAAATAACCAACATTTAAATATAGACAGCCCACAGTTAATTTGTGTGAAAAATTAGTTTTATGGATTTTAATGTTGACACATGAGAGTACCTTTTAACTGCATCATCTCCGCTGAGTTTTTAATAATGTTGACTTCCGGAAGAAATTATTGACCAGTACTCCCAAGCATAGCGGCCATCCAGAATTACTTAGACATCTGGCACTTGAAATCATAAATGATATACCCGATCATGCCTTGATTATCTATACAGACGGTAGCCGTTCGGATACGGGTTGAGCAGAGGGTGGTATGTTTAGTAACATTCCCGGGAATGATGTTAAAATCAGCATCATGTTTTCTGTGCACTGTTTTGTCTATAGATCGGAATTCATTGCTATCAGTGGCGCAATAGATCCTGATCTCATCTCTACTAAGGACAGAATTCTGACAGACAGCAGAAGCTCCATCCAATGTTTGAAGAATTGGCCAAAGGTTATGGATATTCCTGGTCTGGATATTATTTCCAAACAGGCTAGGCTTGGTCAGAGGAAACAAGTGTGTCTTCAGTGGATTCCGTCACATGTAGGTCTGCTTGGGAACGAGACCGTTGATGAGCTGGCTGGTAAGAGTTGTGATCTCCCTGACCCCAGTTTCTATGTCTTGAGCCATTATGAAATCCATTCCCTCCACAAGGTTAAAATGAATCTGACTTGGCGAAAACCTCCTAATCACCACTGGCACGCAGCTAAGTCTCCTGGCCTATCTCTACAGTGCAGGAAATCTAGACTTTTCAGATGGCCTTGGTGTGCCTTATAAATGGTCACCAGCGTTGTATGACTAATGTTCAGGGGATAAAGTCCTTATTTACCTGTGCCTGCTCTCCCTCTGCTTCTCCAGATCATCTTCTGGACTGCTGAGGTTCTTCCCTGGAACAATTGTTTGGAGATCAAGATCTAGCTTATGACATTCTTATGCGGAAAGGTCAAATGGACTCGGCGTAGGCTTTCCTGCTCCAAGAGGATTGCAAAGAACAACAACATGTATAATTATGATTCAGTTTCTATAAGTTATGTACGGTAGAATTTTTAAGTTCTTCCCTTCGAAGAAACTCTAGCGAAAATACCTTGTATTTTTAAATAGCGATGAATACAATTGTAATTTTACAAAGAACTTAGAGCCGCAAGTTTAAGAAAACAGTAGTCTGCGTAGTGCATGAATCTTGCAAAAAATGTTTTCGTGGTCCACTAAGACAGTCAAAAAAACATTCAGTAATTTTTTTTTCATGTTTGGATATGCATATAATTGTGAATAAAGTTGTTTTTTTTTTTTCCTTTTTTACATGAAGATTACCAAGAGTCAATGTAGAAGCAAGGTGATTGACATTAACTTAGAGGCTCTGATGAGCATTTCAATATGCAATCTCACTCATGATTAGAAAAAAAAATATAGAAAATTATGATAGGGTACATTTGTTTCATTACATCCATAATAAAATTAAATGTGCTTGCAAACATAAATGCTATGAAATTAGTACAATAAATAAATTGAAATAAACTGCTACTATTTTATTAACTTATATCTATCATTTTTGTGGTACAAATTATATATTTTCTGAGATGTGAAGGTAAGTAGGGAAAGCAATCAGGTAATCTCATCTTCCACAATGTGGCCTTCCAGTCAAAATAATTTCCTGATTCAGCATTATAGAACGCAATGTAATTAAAACAAAATTGGCGTATACTTTGCTTCACAGAATAATACATTTTAACAATACTGAGAAAATTATAATTAAATAGGTTTACGAAATAAAATTAGAGCATTGTTTGAATTAAAAAAAAATTATGAATATTATCCAAGTAATAATGTTCTAAGTAATAAAAATAAGGCTTTAATATTTACAGATTTTGTAACTCGTAGCCTAATATATTTAGTGTATAAGACTCAAATAGGTAGTTATTTCATTCCCTTTGGATAACATACAATCAAATTTAATACAAAACTTAAGACTATGTCCTGATTTGATGATAGATTGAACACAATATAGATTAGAAAAAATCTAAAAAAAATAGAATTAACTGAATTTTGATATCACAAAACAAAATATAAAATATTTTATGCATGAGAATAAGGCGTGTATTTTTAGTGTAACAACTTATATTCTTTCTTAATTATGATTCATATTTATTTGCTCAAAATGATGCGTATAAACAAAATAGGGGTAATTTTTTACATAATATTCTATTTTCTTAGCATTAACATAAATATAAGGGATAAAAAGAGGTACACAAATTCCCACACAGTATTTAAAAATTATTTTATTATTTTATTAAAAAAATACTAACATATTACATTTCTTCAGTTTTCGTGTGTTTTTTCACCATTTTACTTCATAAAAATGTTCTATCCATGTCTTATGATATTCTTTTTACAGAAGTTATTTAAAAGGAAATAATATCTGAAAAAAATAACAAAAACCTTTCTTCTATAATTAATAAAATGTATATAGTTAGTAAGATCTTATTTTTTTTATTTGTAATATGATTTTTACAACTTAATATTAAGTGTTAATCAACTAAAGTACGGAACAGAGGATTCAATATTTACAAAACTAATAACATTCTTTTAAAATACGCCTCAATTCCCTGTGAGAAAACTTTCGCAATTAGAATAAAACCTATATATTTCAAAAAGATAAAGCTATTTATAGCAATAATACAAATGCTTAAAAAGTTAAATTGCGTTGATAAATTAGTTTTTGAAAATTTAGATTTAATTTTTTTAAGAAAGGAGCATTTGAACTTACTTTAAATATGTTTGAAGAAATAATATGAAATCCCATATATTTTCATATATATAAATTTAATTTTTAATACAAATATCTGTTCGGTGGAAACACTTTTTTTACAATACAGTCTTTTAAGTGTTTCTGTGAGGTAAAATATAATATTTGATGAAACTATTCTACGCATTTCAGAGTAAAGAATTCACATAAGAAGCTTTCTAGATTTAGAGCAAATTAAATTACTGTCTTTTTCAAACCATTTATTATTCAGTTATCTTATAATAATTCTGAATGTAAAAATTACACTTAAGGGCACTGCCATTTTTATATTAAGATGTTACTTTTTAAGAGTCCTGTTATTTATATAACTTTTGAATATTTAAAAGGTATTTATAGAAAATTACGCAAACTTTTAACATTTTCTTACTTAATTTTGACATTGAGAAAATCTTTCAAATAACATGAAAGCAAATAATTGTCTACTTATTTGCAAAAAACAATATAAGTTGGTTAAATGCGGGGGCATCCAAAATGGCACTAAATAGAAAGGACACAAATTTTCAAAAAAAAAAAAATAATTAAAAATAATTTTAATGTCTTACTAATAAAACAAAGTATAAATAATTGCATTTAAAAATACAGTAGAAAATGAAGCGTAGAAAAAACAATATTTAAATCTAGTTAAATAGACTTTTATCATCTTATTACACGTTACAATAAATTTTCACAGAATCCTGTAGCAATTTATTTGGGCAGTAAAACAGAAACTGGTACATGAAAATATTTCAAGAACATTGATATGAACTCGTATTGCTTTCAAAAATTAAATTTAATAAAAAATACTGCTTGATAGTTCCTTAAAATTATAATACAATTGCGAAAGAATTACAGAGTATTTTAGGCGATATAATTGAATATAATGTTATTATTTTAAAATTTAAACGAACTTAAATTTAGCTAAAAATATAATTTTATTAAGGTTTAAAATTGAGGAAATGCTTTAGGATATCCGATTACGTTCAGAACCGTGATTTTTAAAAAGCGCATAAATGGATAATTTGCATAATATTTATTGTCACATAGATTAGAATGCATGTATAAAATTAATTAAAAAACACATTTTGACAAAAAAAAAATATTTAAATACAATATTTCGGCAAAAAATTAACTTAGAATAATCTTTTTTTGAAATGTTCTTTTGTGAAAAATGCTTCTTTATAATAATATTTTGCTTGTATATAGCTCAAGCCTCTGTACAGAGGCTCCACTATGATTTTTGAAAAATTCACATTATTTTCAGAGTTTCAACCCATTGAAATAATTATCTGCGTTTTTTTCTTAAAATTTCTCCCCTCTGTTGTCGTAAAACATGGATAAATCCACTTCTAAGTTATATATTTCAAAAATTCTAGTTGCGCCTCTGTACAGAGGTCTAAGCTATATACAGGCAAAATATTATTAGAATAGAAGCATTTTTCGCCGAAGGAGAATATTTTGAAAATTTGTCATTCTATGTTCATTTTTTGTCAAAATATTGTACTTAAATAATGTTTTATTGTAATACTATCCTTAAAATAATTTTATATACATTTTCTAATCTAAGTGACACTAAATATCATAAATATTATCCATTTATACGCTTTTGCAAAATTACGGTTCCGAACGTAGTCGGATACGTTAAAAAGTGTATAGTCTGCAAAAAATAAGGCAGGCTAACAACTACTGTTGCTGTTGTTGTCTTGTAGAAGAAGTGCAAAGAAATCAAATGGCTCAGAATATGTCCAAAATGGCCCTTGGAATGTCGAAGACCTTTGGCAAATAAAGCAGTTTATTTTCCATAGGGTTTAAGTCTATATTGTGGAGTTAAGCCAATATATAAAAATACAATTAAAATATGGTTAGGTGAGAATTCGATGTCAGGATAATGTGAGGACAAGTATTGTAGCTTTTTTGGCAATCAAGGGATATTTTCATGCCTTTAAAGTGCCTTGTACGTAGCTTGGTTATGGTGTGGTTGAAACTGCATGGTTACAAATTTCTGAAATGAAGTACTACCAAACCAGATAGGAGGTAAATTTACGTCTCGCTGTTGCATTATTATCATTTTAAAGTACGGTTAGTAGAAAGTTCAGTGTCAAGGCAGTGATTAAAAGTATTGTAACTTCATTGGCCCTCAGAGGATATTTTCATGCATTTAAAGTGTCTTGTACATAGTTCGGCTATGGTGGTTGAAACTGCGTGGTTACAATTAAGTTCTGAAATGTGGTACTTCTTAGATAGATGGGGTGAGTTTAGGTCTCGCTATTGCAACCTCTGTAAGGATAAGAACAATTGGGAAGATGAGAAGAATTTCCAGTAGTCTTGGTAAGGTTATCCTCCTGCTCACTGCCAAACGTGAACCGGTTTCCATTGCAAATTGCATATTCTTAGAGGTACAACTACTCTGTTCATAAGGGTAATTATATCCCAGGTAAGTTGATAGTTTCCCTTCAGGACCGTCTGGGGCACACATCTAGAGTCTGAGAACAGCAGAATGTCACTGGTACTCTCAATTGCCCTTCTTTGGTAATTATACAAACCTCCTCCAAAGGCCATAAGCTCGAACGTAAAGTTTAAAGGAATTGTAAGCAAATGAATTCCATAGAATTCAAGTTCATCATTTAGGTGAATAAAATGGATTGCAACACCACATTTATCGAGGTCAGAGTCAGTAGAGCCTTTTGTATAGGTAATTAATTGGTATTTGGACGAATTTGAAAGATTCTCTATGGTGCGGATGCCTTTCTGCTTGAGCAGTGTGGATGACTCTTTTTTTACAAGTTTCTAAGATGTTAAAATTTATTTTTGTTTGAGAACAGGGACAAATGGACAGAAGAGATTCTTTATTGATATATATATTTTTATGCTGAAGGTCAATTTATTTCCTTATTTCATGGTAGAGTTGTATATAATAGTGTTTAGGACTGTTTCAGTCTGTTCAAGCCTTGAAAGTTTTGCTTGAGATGTGATGGTCGATAATGCCTACTAAAAAAGCTAATAGATAAATGAGATGGAAAATATCCTGCTTATCATTGAAATATCTTCATGCTTTGCTTGCATGGACATAATATAATCAGTCCATCTGGTTTAAATGAATTCTTGCTAATAATAAGTGAACAATAAAGGCGTTATTTTTTAAAATTAATTAAAGTCTTTTTATAGCAATTTAAAGACTATAACAACAAATTAATTATTTTAAATCGAATTTTAACAAAAAAAGAAAAAGAAAAAAAAAAAAAAAAATATAAATTTTTAACAAATGATTTGTTTAATCTCAAAGGCATTTAAAGCAAACCAACAACCATATAACAAAATATCAGTATTTCCTGGAAAGTTTATTTGAATGCCTTCCAATTTTGAACCATCAAAGTACGAAGCCTTGTATTGTTTAGGTTCAAATCTTAATGCATTGAATTTTAGCCTATTCCTGATCAAGATTTTTGAGCAGCAATCAGCAGAAATTATAAGTAAAATGTTCTTCTATTAAATATATATTTAACATATACTATCGCATGAAAGTAGTATTTTAAATATATTTATTAGGAGTATAAGAAAAAATATATAAAACGAGTACCAAAGTGTTAATTTGTAAATCAATAATTAATCTGTGCACTTTAATGAAGAATATCTATCTATCTGAATTGTGGAATTATAAAACAAAACCCTTTAAAACATGTACCATTACTACTTTTTCAACAAAAGTTAATTTTTAAATTTCGAATTACAGAGCACGCAGAATAATTTCCCGTCTCTCTTCCTTTTACTTCAAAATGAAACTGCTCATATTGCCGTCGTTTATTTAGACCATTAAACCCTAGCTTGTTTAATTTACCATTCGTATTTATCTTTAAAGCTCGTAACGATAAATTCCAGTCCTTTAACATTTAATGTCGAAAGACTCTACTCTGTAAAGGAAGGTCATTTCCATCAGTAAGAATGTAAATAAAAAGAATTTTCTTTCAACTGACAGCTATTTGCTCCGGTGGAATGGCAACAGTCGTTGCTATGGGCAACGCTTTAAAAAGAACATGAGTGGTAACATACATAGATGAAAGTAAAAAGCTGTAAAAAGGAGTCATGACGATATAGAAAGGGGAAAGCTACGTTTTTTAAGGTACACAAGCTGAAAAATGGTTTTTCTCACGCGAAATATTTCTTTAAAAATATTCTCTTTTAATTTCAGAAGTCTGAATTTTTAATCATCAAAATAGTATTCTTTTAGCTACCCAAAATTGTATTTGATAAGATTTCAAAAGCATACTTTCACCGATAACTAATTTTCAGAAATATGTTCGAACAGTAATGGATTTATTTTAAAATCCGTATCTGAAAAAAATAAATTCTTACAAAAGTTAAACAGGTTCTTTATTGATTAATTTCTTACTCGTGGATTGCAATAAAAATAAAATGAAGAAAAAAATTAGCTATATTTAGAATAATTTTGTTTTTTAAAGAAGTTTTCGTCTGTTGAAAAACTGCAATACTTATTTAGTGAACAGTTTATTCGTGGCATATTGTTAGGTCAAAGGATTATTTTTCTTAAACTTATGCATAAAACAACAAATGCGTTGATAAAATAGAAAAATAATCGTATTGGATTGCTAGGTTTAATCTCAAAAAGGAAATGCATTTGATAGTTAGAGGATGTTCGAATCGTATTGTTTAAAAATTGGAATTCATTTTTCAAAATATTTTAACACGCTTTTATTAGCTTCACCTGTATTTAACAGAATTTTTTAATTCGATTTTTACCCACTTTAAAAGGTCTGATTAATGCGAAATTTTGCGCACTTGTATCAGGATTAGCGATTTCCTATTTCCAGATTTGGCGACTTAAAGCTTAAGTTACAACCCTAAACAAAAATACTTATGGTTAATACAAATGCAACAAACAAAAAATGGCTTTTCTTATAAATATGTGAAAGAAGGAAGGATGCGTTAGTATTTTTTCCATAATTTTAACCATTGCTCAGTTTTCTGAAATGGAAATTTAAAAAAAAAGAGCTCGAGCATGTGCAAAAAAGTAATTTATGTTCTAATTGCTTGAAACCCAGACATAAAGTCTGTTTTTTCTGAATTATCTTGTTTAATGAAACATCCATCATTGCTTTATTTTACCAAAACAGCTAAGAAGTGATTCAGAGCTCACGGGTTTAAATAACTTCTCACAAATTTTTTAATTCAAAACGTGTACTTTTATGTCTAATAATGAAAACATGATAGTTTAAAAAACTAGAAAAAACACGCTTTTAGTCTAGGTAGAATTAAAAAAAAATGAAACATAAATTATATTTTTTAAAAAGGTTAAAAAAAACATGCTTTTTTAGTTAATCGAAATTAAAAGTAAAATATAATTCTTGATATGAGAAAAAATGATTAACGAGAAAATTAAAGTCATCTTGTTAAAAGCGTGAGGAACTTTGATCCATTTTTTTACACTAACTCTGTATTTTGGAATAGAACTAGTAATAAATTGTTACAATTGATATCTAGCACTCCATGCTTTCATCACAATGATATTAACTTTCTTGTTAGTCATTTTATTTTTATATTAAGAATTATTATTTTTATTTTTTGGTTCGATTTAATACAAAAGCGTATTTTTTAGTTTTTTAAACAATTTACTTATTATGAAATATAATTCTGAAAACCATAAAGACTCTTAAATATGTATTTAAAAATTTCACTTGCATCAGTCATGTAAGACGAGGGCTACATTCGGCTTAATTGATGTAATATCGTGTAGCAAAAATTTTATTAAAATTATTTAAATTTAAATTTTAACTTTTTTTATGTATCCATTTGAACTAGAGATAGAAATATATAGCAAAAAATAATTGTTTATAAATTATATATTTTGAATTATTGTATTTTTAGCCAAATCAAATTTTGGAATTTCAATGATGAAAATTGATTCTTTGGATTACTTCTGATCTTTAGGTGTTTTCAAATTATTTCTGAATTCATATATATATATATATATATATATGCCCTTAGTAGCTAAACATGTTCATTGCTTAGAAGACGTTTTTGAGAAAATAAGTTTGTATTTTTTTTTTTTTTTTGTTGTCTTTTAAGTCACCGTATTAAACTAAAATGGAAGGTTTCAGAATATTTTTATATAATTCGATTATTAAATAACACTAAATTTTTATGATTAACATTATAATCATATATTTAGACTAAAAATAAAGTTATTAATTCTTATGCACTGTTCTTTTACTATTATACTTTTATAACTAAAAGCTGTGACACTAATTAAATTAAGAATATCAACAATTATATAAATATATACGATTATTCATTAGGCGAGTTCATTTGCTTCTTAATTAGTGAGGATTATGTATCTGAGATTAATCTCTCTCCTCACAAATAAACTTGACATAGAAATAACATATTTTCGTTATGCACAGATATGCACATTATTTTCCAGAGTCCCCTTTAAAAAAACATGAAATTTCCTTTTTCCTTTTTAAAAAAAAACATATTTAATGCAGGAAAAAATCTTCTTATACTGTTAGAAACATGTGTATATTAATTGTCGAGCATTTAAGATAATTCCAAAAAGATTTTTAATCATAAAATGGGGAAAAAGCTTTTATTTTCTTGTGTATTTTATCCTATCCATTTAATGATGCATAGTAAAAAAGAAAATTTTTTAATAGAAAATATTATTGATAAGAGCACTAATATAAAAAAGAGCTCTTACTGAAACTCTTTCTGTGATAAAAAAAAATATTTTTTTTTAGTTATGTTTAAGTGGATACAACAAAACAGCAGAAAAAAAGATACGAAAAAAAATTCGAATGTGTGCTTTCGAAAATAGTATTTTTTCCTTGATAATAAAACTAGCAAAATAAATAAATTTCAAGTATTGTTTTATGTGAAGAAAATGAAAAAAATAAGGCCTGACTACCAATTAATTCTTGTTCACTTTCATTAATATCTGCTCTTGTAATAAACTTATCCAATTAATAGTGTTAGAAGAGACTTAGAAATTCTACTTAGAAAACAAATAAAAATTCATTATTCTCAGAGAATAATTAGAGGATTGACTATCTTATCTTATATTTTTAATTTTTTTTTAATGTTCCATTTCACAGTGAGTTTTCTTCAAACATTTTGAAGGCGACTATCTTTGAAATATTATATATGTTAAGGTGTAAATATTTTAACCTGTTTTAGGAAAACAGCCTTGAGTAATTTCAAATTAAAATAGCTCATTTCGTTTCTTTCTAAAATTAATTACAACAGCAAACTATTATAATTTAAAAAAGGCATCAGTGACATTTTCTAACAAGGCATTTAATTATGATAAAATCCGGCGTATAACGCGCACTTTTAACACAAAGAGTAAGATCAAAATTTAAGGGTACGCGTTATACACCGGATATGATAGCTTCAAAAATAAAAAAAAAATAGATGAGTATAAGAAAAATTGACATTTATGTAGATCGGAATACTATTTATTTAAAATAAGTGACATACCTAATGAACTTAAAGGGGGCTGTAGTTATAGGGATACACTATTTTTTTCAAAAGACTGGAATAATAACTCGAATAAAAATAATTTCAAAACATAAAAGAATTGCGCACGTACATTTCAGGTTCTTTTTTACAAGAATGAGGTACGCGTTATACAGTGATATGAAATGAAAAAAGGCTGCTTGAAAGTATAGATGCGAGTTACATAGTGGTACACGATATATACGCCATATTTTACGGTAATTTAAATTTCCTTGTCTAAAGCACCGTTTTTCAAACAGTTGGGCGCGTCCCCCTTGAGGGGCGTGATAACTCTACAAGGGGGGGGGCGAGCATATTGAAAAGTTGAAAACTAAAGATTATTCAAAATATTATTAATTTACTGAAAGTAAGCAAACAAAATCCTTTCAGACATAATAAAATAAGAAATACACAGTTACACTAATATTATACACTTATAAAAGTATCTGTACTGTACAATGTATTTTATTATTAATTTAACAATACTAAGTTAAGAACAAGTTTGATAATTACCAGTGACCCATGGGCTTGTATTAACACTTATCTTCATGATATTTTGTACGGTTTATAATTAATTCCTAAACTGCCGATTACAAGTAACGCAGTTTGGTCCTCAATGCCACGGTTTTCCACGTAGAAGCGCGTATTTTGATGGGTGGGGGCGGGAGGGGGAGAAAAGGAATAAATAAGCAAAATCCCCTAAAATAAGTAAATCCTTTGCAAGGACTGTCAAGGTCCTTTTATTGTATTCCAAAGCCTTAGAAATAATTTTATGGATAGCAGTGCACAGAAAAGATCGTACTTCGGAAAGACGTATATATACGTCCAGAAGATTAATGCTTTGGCTGAGCGAGACGTTTATATATGTCGGTGGCACATAAGAGGTTAAAGTCGGACTGTAGCTTTAGTGTAAATGTATAGTATTATTGAATTCAAAGCAATGTTATTGTATTAAGGGGGGCGCGATGAAAATGATGACTGAATATTGGGTCGGTATATTGAAAGTTTGAGATGCACTGGTCTAAAGTATGTTAAGAAGCATATAATGATTTATTGTGGGTGGCATTTAGGTGTACATGTAAATAAAGCCGCATAATAGTTAATTTTCTTATTAGGGAATTTCTTATTTTCGAATTAGGGATTGGTATTGTTTCTGTAGGAGTCTGGTTCAACTTAAGACATGTCGCGTAATTCAGATAATGCACATTAAATCTCTTCAGACTAAGAGTCCTTCCGCTGGTGTGGAGTGGACGGTTAAAGAAGAGAGTTTCAGCACAGAAATCGTATCCTTCAAGTGAACATCCATCTCCAATAGACCTAGACAGACCTAGTGTAACTTCAATATGTACATTATTAAATAACAAGCCAATTAGAAGGAAAAAGAAATAACTCAGCACATAATTTTAAGAAATTATGTTTTAATATCTAAAAGTAGATTTTAGTAATATTTTGAAACACGCACACACACACACACACACATATATATATATATATATATATATATATATATCATTTTGTTTAGAACTGTTTCCATTTAATATAAATAAACTGTAAGTGTATATCTAGATGCACACACAAACACACTTATATATATGTATCAAAAAATAAACTTTACATCAAGTTTGAATGGAATATTTTCCTTTTATATATATATATATAATCGTGCCAAACTATTCATCTGTAGCAGTATTACACTCTCATGGTTCTTTTTAGGAATGTTATCAATATTTTGTATAAAACTTTAATGGGGTATGCATTATGTAATACATCGCAAAAAACTATAAATGCAATAACAAAGAAAAAAACGATGTGCCTGAGTTTTATTTCTTATTTCGCAAACTTTAATATTAATTTCAACTATATATAATAAATCAAATGTGTATTCCTTAAAAATGCAAATGAAGGAAAAATTTTGCAGCAAATTAAACATAGTTTCTTTGATTTTTTAACATTTGTACATTGTTTTAGATAACATAAATTTAAGCATATTTTTCGTTTAAGGAAACAAAGCTTACCTTTATTAGCGTATAGTGTAACCGTAACGAGATTTTGACTAATTCAAAGATTCTTCAAAGTAACATTTAAAACCATGCAATTGTATTGCATCATATCCATTAAAAATGTCAAATCAAGATATAATTATATAATACCTATACAAGAAAAAATTAAAATGTATTATTTTATGACATAAAATATGTACATTAGACTTAATAGCATCTATTGCTTCTTTCACATTCTTTTACAAAAAAATATCCTTGATCACTTATCTTAATACTGAGTCACACGCGTTATCGAAATAAGTGTTTGTCTCAAAGCAAATGCCACTGACTTTGATAGACAGATCTAATATCCACGCGAAGGGCTTATCAGATTTACGGCGCTAGCACTTCTCTAATTAAAGTACCTGTCACCACTTCTGTTTGCAGGTTTATTGTTTATTCTCGAGCAGAGATTTCATTTGTAATAATCTAGTGGGGCGTAATATATGCTTAAGGTGATGCGGAAGAGATGTCAAGAATCGTTAAGGCCTAGAAAGATTTGAGATCAATGAAAGAGGAAAAATTATTCTTGTGTTTTACGTCAAAAAAAGCTCAGACAATTAACGTCTTATTTTGTTTATGTTTTGATCTAATCATGGAACATAGAGAGAGAGTACAAAAAGGGATTTTTTTTTTCTAAATTAGTGCATAATTAGTAATGATTCTATTATGTGCTTATGGGTCATTTATATAAAATACATAGATAAAAGTACAAGATGTGTTCTTTGTTTAATTTGGAGAGTAGCACTTAAATTATCCGACTACTTGCTACAACTTTTTAAGGAAAAAAAAATGGAGATATTGAAGTTTTTTTGTGGTTTTTAGATATATTAAGTAATTTCTTTTTTTTTTAAAAAAAAAAAATGGTAAAATTAAGAAGAGAAAAATAAATTATTACTACTAAAATGGGAAACAATGATAAAAATTGACAAAACATTACATAAACAGGTCCCGCTCTGTACAAAATGTAAATGAGAAAATTCTCAGTTTTTCAATTTTGATGTATTTTACTTTGCTATTTCTTTTTGAAATGACCTTCAGGTTAAGATATATTTAATTTTTACAAAAAACTACAGAACTTTATCTTTATCTGAGTTATTATACGAAAAAACAGTGCTTAAAAATGTGATTATATTCACATAAAGAACTGTAAATGTCGTAATAAAGCAATGATTGATAAAACTGCAAGGAAATACTTCTACTGTTATACAGAGCCTACAAAAAAAAATTCAGAAAATTATTTTAAAACCTTCTTGAGCAATCGCTGTTCACATTTGATATTTTAGAGAGAAAAAACCCATTCCGAGTGAAACGCACTTTAAAGTTTGACATCTTATGTAAAATTGTGGCATCTACCTTTACTAAAACACTTTCAGATTTTGTTCTAGTGAATGGAAAATAAAAAGACTTGGTATTTTTATAAAGCTTATATATAAGATGGCCTATAAAATAAAATCGTAAAAAATAATTGTCAATTTTTTTTTACGAAAATCATAATTTTAGGGTAGTCGGATATTTTAAGGGTATATTCAAGGGATACATTCAGTTCTATTTTTTCTCATTATTAAGTTTTGGTAGATAAAATTTCTATCTTTTTTCGCAATAATAGTAGTATCATGTTAAGATAATATTATTGATAATATTCAAAACTAGTTTCTATAATTTATTAATAAAATATTTTACCATTTTTATATCAATACGAACTTATAAAACTGAGTTCTTAAGTATATTGAAACACTATAATTATTGTAAATTTAATCAAAGATGTTTTCGAAATTTTGCAATAAATTGTAAGGTACGAATGTCAATGAGGTCTTTAACGTACCCAATTACAATATTAATATAACACTCGTATATAAACTTGGTATATTGATACGAAACAGACTACGCTCTTAATGGCTATTTCACTTGGGAATTTGATTTTAATTGCCTATTCACGAGTACATTAGGCTAAATGCCTTACAACATAGGGTCTTAAGCTTCCGATCGTTGCGCCACCCCTTTATTTATCAGTCTGACATCGGGGACCCCTAAGATTTTGAACACTTCTCTATGATCTAATATTATTGATCAAAATGCATGTTCTAATGGAGAATTCCTTCATTAAGGGAGAGGGGTAATTTAGTAATACAGTTTAAGATGTTAAGATTAATAATTTTTCCCTTAAGGTTTCGGAGTCTAAAAGAGATAAATCTTAACGCAGAATGAAAGACTCCTCGCACCTCCTAGAAAGGCACTGGGGTCCCTCAGGAGTCCGCGGATCACAGTTTAAGAACCACTTCCTTAGACAACTAAGTTTATACGAGTTTCCTAATTTTACCAGTTTTGGCCACTTTTATTGATGCTATTACTAGTTGAAACTACCGCAAAAGTGACACGCACATAACCCTAAGTGTGTAAAAATGATGTTTTGTATTTTATTCTGTATTTTATCGAAGGACAATTATGGAAGTTCGTTTTTTTTCAATACCATTTCTGCGATTGTTATAAATCCCCTGTTATATTGTTAATTTCTGATAACTTCATTGAGACAGCATCTCATTAACGTATCAGGTCTGTTTGATTGATGCAATGCTGGGTTCTTTTTATATTTGGCATGATTCTTTCAGTAAATTGGCTTTTTTGACGTCGAAGAAGTTTACAATTGGTGCTCAATCAACATAAGATTCTAGGTTGACATTCGCTGGTATCCAAAATACTATGTTCATGATGCCACTAAAAGCCAATGTTATGGATTGTTTCTACTTTCATAAATTGGATTTAAACTTCTGATTTATGTATTAGAAAAAATGCAAACCTTCTAGTCGAAATAATAATTCTATACATTTTAATTATTAGGAACTTTTCCCTATGGAAAAAATTTTTGAACTAAGGACAGAACGATTGCTAAAACGTATGATTTTGCTTCTGAGATTCTGCTGTTGATATCTAAGAAAAAAATATCAGCTTGATTGAGAATTCATTTCAATTTAAAATTTTAATTATTTTTTTTTTGCTTAATACTCTATATAAATAAGACATTAAATTACATTGAAACAAAGGATTTTTTTTTAATTAATTTTTATTTAAATAAGGGAACTTCATTTTATTTCTACGCACATTTACGAAATAATTTTTTTAACTCAATACTTCATTACTCATCATGTTTCAGAAAAAAAAAATATTTTATTTATGCAAAATGATACTAACTGGAGCTATCAGACAACATCTGCACTTATTATCAAATATATCTTCATTAGTTTGTCCTAATTCTTTAACAATATCCTTACAGCAGTAAATTAAAAAGAGTCCCACAGTTTCTTAATGACAGTTAGATCAGGTAAATATATTTCTCAAACGAAGCATATTATCTTAGCCATACTTACATATTGTATGTTATATACAGGAAAATAACTAGCTGGAAGACAAATTTAGTGGTATGATTATATACAAGGAGAATCTCTGTCGGTCAATGTATAGCGAAAACTGCCAAATTATACTCCCAAACAACATACTAGTAAGTCCAGAAGTAAGCTTTAGGCATACTCTGAATAATGATTTTCCGTTTGTCCTGTAAACACTATACATACGGAATTTTTTGCGATAGAAATAAAACATGAGTCTTGTCGCCAGAATTGATCGTTATTCTCTTGCAACTCATTGAGGTCTTCCATTTGGGAAAAGCTCACCGACGTAAACAAAAACTTAGTCCTATACGATATGATTTTCAATGCAAAATGTACTCTGAATTAGGCAAATGTACCGCGATATTTACCGGTGACAATTGTTTCATACTTAACACGCGATCAATCGCGCGGGGTGTTCTGTACACCCCAGCAACAAGAAAATCCTCTCAGGATTCTAAAAAGAATGCGCAGAATCACGATTTCTTCTGTAGCTGCACATTTTAGGTCATTGAACCTTCAGGCCTGATGCAATCCCTCTTTCTCGAACGATTGGAATGTAATGACCTTCAAAAGTTTACCTGGGGGGCTTAGAACTCCCGCGAGAAGTTGAGCATATGTACACTCTGAATGTTTGGAAAATGATTAAAATATTATTTTTCTACATTCTACTATCATTATCTCATTAATTATAAAGTATGTTTATTACTGGTATATACGTTTTATATACTGGTTTATGAAAAAATGTAAAATCATGTGTTTTAAAATGAAAATTTTATATGTTTAGTTTAAATTAATGTGTTAGTCTCATATGTATGCAATAAATTTAATAATTTTATTTGTATAATACAAAAAACATCTTGTAATTTATAAATATGTATCATAATGACTTACTTTTATTTTCATAATTAAATATACGTGGTAAAAGTTTGGGGTGTTCTCTACACTCCGCGAGTAACGACGGTAGCAAAAACAGGCGCGAGTGACCGCGGGTTAAGAGTGCAAACAAACTTTCAGGGATAGTAATATATAACAGAAAAAATAACGTCGAATATTAACGTCGCACCGTTTAGCTACACGAGGGCTTTTGACAACGGATCTCGTAATTTTGAAACATGGACAAGTGACGAGGACTACACTTGAGCTGGCACCCCGTCTCCTAACTACCACACCGATGGGTGAACGTTTGAGCTCTCGACAGATTTAACGTGCGTCGCACCCCTACACGGAGGGTGTTTAGTGGTTCTGGGCTCGAACTCATGACATGACTGTCATGATCCGATACCTTGACCACTGGGCTACAGCAGCCATCTAAGCTTGGTGCGAAGGCGTGGAAATGGAATAGAGTTGACCTTGATCTTTCCGGGGCCAGTGGTACGTTATTCTATCCCTCTATCTAGATCGGTTTGTTCTTTATCCTTGTTTAAGAAAGACGTTGTTGTGTCGAAGTGCCGCGATCATGTGTGTGTGTGATAAACGTAAAAATCAAGCAGCACATAAATTTGAAATACCTCGTGAAATTAAAAAAAAAAAAAAGAGATTCCATCTGAATATTTTAAATTATTCAAGAAATGTTTGGACATAATTGTGTGTCATATAGTCAGATTTTTTAATTGTACAAACGAATTTCAGATGATCGGGAAGTTGCTGAAGAGAATGAAGGTCCTTGTTGATCTTTGACATCAAGAACTGGTGATGCTCATCCTTTTAGTTCGATATTAATGACATCATCATGATTGAATGAGTCTCTCGAGGCCAAACGGTAAAATAACAGCACTAAATTTAGGTTTTGTGAAAGTTTAGAGAAAGCGTGTGGAAGAAACGGCAAGATATGTAGAGCATCAACACGTGGAATTCGTACCAAAACAAAGCCTTGATGCACATTGTGCTGTCTGTAAAACTGTTCTTGGTGGACAAACGCATTACTGGGATCCAGCATCCACCGTACTCACCAGGTCTCGCACCATAGGACTTCTACCTTTTCCTTAAGGCGAGAAGTAATAAATTTTCAGTCTGTAGGTGAAGTGAAGGTGACAACGGCACACTTACTGAAGATAGTGACACCTAATGAGCCGCAGCAGTGCTTTGTAAGGTAGAAAATTCGTGTGTTTGTATGTTCTATGTATTTATTCTATGTATATTTCTACGGATTCGAGTGTATATATGTTCTATGTTTTATGTATTTCTGGAGTACGAGAGTATATTTAAGGGGAATAAAAGGTATTCGTACATTGTTTCAATAAATCTAATTTTTAAAACTAACCCGGTTATTTAATTGCCACAGTAGTATGTCTACAATTGTAATTCTTAAGGCTAAGAGATTGTACTATACTACTGAGGTTATGTGTTGATTTCCACTGCCTTATTCACATTATTTGTAGTAGTACTAATATAGTTGAACCTTAGTAAGCAAATAGTGGGTATAGGCACAGTAATAAACAATTTTACTTTTAATTATTTTAAAACAACTGCGTATTGTATCAAGTATGTTACTACATTTGTAAACAGATAAAAACGCGTTTTATTGAAACATTTTATATTTCTGGGTGTTTCTTGTACACGAATTGAGTGTATTTGGTATCTTGTAAAAACTTTTTAATGCACCGCACTTCTAATTTTGACTATACACACAGAAGTGTTTTCATTAATGTATGTATTATTTTCCAGGAGTGAATCATCATTAGAAATCTGAAATATTTCGTTTAATTATGCCATAAATTGAAACCTAAACTTTTTCATTCCTTATACTAAGAGAAACTGTATCCTTTAAACAAAATTGAATGAACTGTGATTCTTTAGGAATCCCACATCTTGTATTAGAATTTTATTCATAAAATATATATATAAGTATACAAGTTAAATGCTGAAAAAATTTCTAACAACACATTCTAATTTTTTATTATTATTATCTTTAACCGTAATTTTTATCAGTCCATCGAAACCTATTATGTAATTCATATTAAAAAATATAATGAATTAAATGACAAAAGTGTATATGAATATTGCATTTTATCTTTTAGATCTTATAATAATCGAATACAACATATAAATGCACATTTAATTGAGAGTTGTGATAAAAATGCTCAGAGAAAAGTTTTTATTTAAATTCCGAATAAATGAACACCTAACGAAAACTCATGTTTACCTTTCTCTGACAAAATATAAAAAGCATTTATTCCCTTCCTTTTGAAGACTTTATTGAGAATTACTTTGGCAAGATAATTTCTTCAAAATAGTCTTCTTACAATTAAATATTATAAATAACTTATTTTTAATTATAATTTATATTAATTGGCATGTATTGTAATAATTTAGAAAGGAAAACGTAAGAAATTGATTTTTTTTTAGATTTATAAGCTTGCTAAACAAGTGCATATGCTAAACATATACTAAAAATACTTTTGTTATTTTTTTCTCTCTCTAAATACATCTTTCAGAATTAGATAGGAATGTTGAAATAGCATTGCTTATCAGAAGATTATCGATAAAATGACAACTTAATATCACTCAACAATGCACTTCACATATCAAATCGAATTGGACCGGACCTGTCTTTGGCATAATATTGACTTCTTCAAAATAGGCTTGCACACATAATTTAGGTGACATTGTCTGGCAGAATATGACGCAAACAATATCACCTATATTCAGAGTAATGCCAAATGAGATACTATGTAGAAACTTCCCGTCTGTTACGTAAATTGATGGCGATATAATGAATCGAAATGGTTATGTATCACGTGTTTCTTTAACAATATCTCTAAGACAATAGTTATAAAATAGATGCCAAACTTTTGATTAACTATGCCTCGTGTTTTTATGTACCATAAACAATAATAAGTAATATAAAAAAAGAGAGACAGCAGCTATACTTTTATGTATTTATCGATAGGATTGCTGCATGAAGTTAATATAAATTGTATGAATTCTTTGGCAAACGAGTAATAAAAAAATAAGTCATTTCCTACTTAGATCAACAAAGAAAAATTTTATCTCATCTATTTTTTATTAAATTGTTACAATTAAGGTAAATATGTATATGCATATGACAGAATCACAACATTAAGTGGTAATTAATTTTTATTAATTATCATAAAAGTATCGTATTGTCATCCAAAACAATCGTGTATATCAAATTTCAGTTCAACTAAATGCTTTAAAAAGTGAGAAAAAAATCTTTTCAAGTTTTGCCACAAGTCGCCAAAATGGTCGCTATTTGTAATTCTTTGAATAATTAGTTTTAATCAATTAATTTTCATTAAGTATAGTTAAATTACTGTATTGTCATCCAAAATAATCATGTATTTTAAATTTAAGCTCAAATGATTTCTTTAAAATGTATTTTATTAACGATTGAAAATTCCACCAAGATAAATAAATATATATAGAGAGAGTGAGCTAATAGTGGAATAGAAAAACATCTTTTGAGCGAGCAAATTAATGATTTTTTTTGCTTCCTGAAGTTATTAACATAATGCTTTAAAGAAGTAAGTATTAATTATGTTTATATTGCTTCACTACTTACATTTTATTACATTAATTATCTTCCTTAAATTAGTCGAAAGAACCGTAAATATAATTGTACAATCAATGAAATCTTCCAGAGTTGATTTCATAATGGACTAAATTAATATGAAGTCATAGTCACAGGATAACTGCAATCATATGTTTCCAGACAATCAGTTCATAAATTCACGTGACGACATACACACATAAAATGGTAATCGCGTGCTTTCAACCAGTCGATTCACGCTCTTTGCTTTTGCAAAAGTTTACTTTTTAAAGAAATTTTCCTTTAAAAAGTAGTATTTGTCAACAATAATATACATAGGTAAGCAAAATGCACTTGATTAAAAATGACCTTACAACATATGGTTTATTTATTGTTTCATTTAATTCTGAAATTGTTTGAATAATCTTAATGTTTGAGCATATATAACCAATAATTAAATTTGAAGTTTTTCTAAATTTTACAAGTAGAACATTAAATACTAGTCTAATGTTAGTTTTGATTTCAACTGGGTTTATCATGTGACATCCATTAATTTAGCCCCAATCAAACTTTACTTTAAATAAACTACTCTACATAAAATAAAATGTTTTTGATTTTCATTTTTTTAAAATAATTAAAATTATAAATTCTGTTTTAATACTATTATTTCCCTTACTTTAGTATATGAACATATGAAGCACGTCCTATGTCCTTATTTGTGGAATGAAATTTTCAAATTGGCTTAACGCTCTCGGTAGATAATCTAAGAAGTGGGAGACTATTCTTCCCGGCAGTACTACTATAGTGAAGAAATTGGAGAAATGCATCCCCCCACCCCTATTAGGCCAAAAATAAATATCAAAATCATAGGTTCCCAAACTTTTTTGTCTCATAGACCACTTGCCAGGGTAGATCCCTACTTACCTAATATTGATTTTTTAAAAAATTTATTAGCTTAATTCTCTTTTCGACAGATATGGTTTGACTACTTATTTAAGAGAATTAAATTTCTAACTGTAGTGAGTATAGCGTTAAAATTTAAGAAGCACATGTCAATAAATCAAATTAAAATTAAATTTATACATGGAATGGCCGCTACATAAAATAACTGAAAAACAAGCAAGGGTTTTTAATGAGAGGGATGAATCTGGTGTTTCAATATCAATTTTTTAACATTTAACATCAATATAGTCAGGATTAGCTCTAAATCTCCTTTGTTAATAAATGCCATGTCCATCCCCTCCTTTCTTTTTGGTTTGTGAGATTGGCAAACTCACTGAAACTCCCTCTCACTAGGAAAATAAATTAAGAACTTTCTCACAATATTCCATAATTGGCGGTAAATATCGGGTAAGTCATTTTAAAGCCAAAATTGCTGACATCCATTTCTAAACGTTATTTTAAGATCTTCGTTAGGGCCTATTCTGATCAATTCCTATTGTAATATGACATTTTCTTCAATGTGACTACATGAATTCATTGTCTACTGTGGTATTACTACAAAAAAAGGCAATCCCAATTCTTATTTCAAAATTTGAGTAAAGGGTATTTAAATGTTGAACGTAGGTTAAAATGTCCTGACAGAGTCTGACAAATTCAGAAAATTCGCGAAGTACAATAGTATACTCTTTTTGCTAATACTGGAAATAAATGTTGAAATGGTTTTTGTCTTAATAAAATGTATGCTATCACCTGCTAACCACAAATTAACCTTAAGAAATTTAATAAATAATTAGGTTAAATTGATTAAATTTGGTTTTCAGTGGATAAAAATTTTTTTTTAAAGATTAAAGTCACGATTGATTTAATGAGAGCCATTATCACATAGACCCCCATTTACACTTCATGGACCCCCAATTTTTTTTCGCAGGCGTGGATCCCTTGTATGTCGTCGTAGATCCCCAGGGGTTTATATAGACCTGTTTGGGAATCACTGATCCAAATGATCATGAATAGTACATCTTAGGTAGTGTATGAAAAATTATTCACACAGGAAAATATGAATATGTCTAAATTACCAGCATGCCAGGAATACTAACTCCCTTTCAAAAGCAAACATGATACGATTTTTAAGGCAGATAGATAATGAATCATTTGATGTGAAAACGCGCGATGCTGTTTTCTTTTTGTCGGTTGGTACTTTTATAAATGGAAAATCCTCGCATCAAGAGATAATATCTAAATATCAAAGGTCTATCTCCAGACACATATTTAAAGAGCAAAGAGATGAGTTAGGAATTAAAGCACATCGTCTTGCCTTCCCCTAGAAAAACTAAGGACCAAACGATAGAAAGGTGGTCCTTCTGTTTGTTTTTGACCCTTTCGTTTTGTCAACTTCTCAAAATTTTCGACTTGGATTAAGGTTACATTATCATTAATGCTTACTATCACACTTTCATTAATGCCTAACTAATAGTAATGCTCTCAAAAGAAAACGGCGTATGATATAAAAGCAAAATGCATTCATTTCGTGACGGCATTACAGCTGTTCATTTATGTCAATGATGAAGTTGAGAAATCAAAGCAAAATGGCCTTGGACTTTTGACAAAACAATCGAGTTATTTCCATTTCTTCCCATGCAAATGGTTTTGTATATTACCAGAAATAGGTATGTAAAGAAAACATTTCATCTTTAGAGATTTGATATTGCGACAGAGCGCGTTATTCAGTAAGTAGAACAATGTTTTTCAACACATCATGTTAAGAACTATTATGACGGCTTTTGAAAAAGCTCAAGTAAAGTAGGGACAAATGGCTACGCAGAAGACACAAGAATAACAAATAAATTCAATTCCAACTCGATTATTTTCAGCAATAATTAAAACTTTACAACATCCCTTCGAATAATAAAAAATAACAAATTATATTCTATAGCACACAAGATAATATAAAAAGTGTTATACAGGGTAATTCGATACCAGACCGACAAACTTGAAAGGTGTGTAAGGGGTACAGAGACGACACAAAATCATATAGAAATGTAGGCTTGCTAATGGGAATGCAGGATCATAGTTGCGAGCTATGGTGCAAAGAAGCAGAGAAAACAGCAATACATAAATGAGACGGAAAACAGTTTATTGAAAGGTTGAACTAAAACAGCTATTCAATATTTCGACCAGAAGTCGTCTAAAAAGACGGACAGTGGAGCTGCATGGAATTCATTACCTTCTGGGAAAACTCTTGACAGGTTACGTATCCTCCCAGTGACTGCAGATATTCGAGAAAGGAGGTCTTCAACTGAAGGCACGGTGTCTCGTAATTCAAACTCTTCATGAGACCAGAATCAGACTCAACAGATTTTGTTCACACTTACAAATGTCGTGTGATGGGGAACAAGTCTGTTCGACTAATGTCCCTGGTACAACCACAGAGCTGTGTACCGATTAAAATCCGTAGTTCCATACACGATCAGAAATTCGATCAGTGATTCGTTTGAATTCGAATTCATCCTACTACAGTGCTTCTCAAACTTTCAATATGTGTGACCCAGTTTTCAATCATAATTTTCTTCGCGCCCCCTCCTTACAATAACAATGTATTGAATTCAATAATAATATACTTCGAAGCTAAAGCTATTATACGCTACTCAAATAATAAACCATAAAAATTATCAAGATAAGCATTACATTTTTTTATAAAATTTTATATATGACAAGCCCATGGGGCAACTGGTTATTAAATTTGTTCTAACTTGATATTGAAAAATTACTTATCAAATATATTGAGCAGTATTGATATATTTATTAATATATTTTATTAGAGTAAATGAGTAATTTTCTTTTTATGTCAATGTATTTTGTTTTGCTTTCTTTCAGTAAATGAACAATATTTTCAATTAATGCTTAACTTTCGACTTATCGATATGTTCCCCCCTCAATGGGTTATCACGCCCCTTTAGGGAGGCGCACCCCACAGTTTGAGAAACCCTGTCCTACCACAGATCACGAAAGATGACTTCCAGAAGGATCTTTTCTCAATTAACTTTTCGATAAGCGTCACATATCGTAAGATTGCCCAGATAAAACTCCCAGAACGTGAGGAATTCCAAGGAAAACCGCCCTCTGGCCTACCAGATGACTTTTGGTGGTAATTTCTGACATCTTTTCAGAACAGCCTTTCAATAAAATGTTTTATGGCCCTTTAATGTCTTGTTGTTGTTTCTCTTCTTTTTCTCAGCTTTTAGGCACAATATTTCGCAGCTATGGCATTTGAGAATCTACATTTCTATGTGATTCCAAGTCGTCTGTGTATCCCCTAACACACTCTGCAAGTTAGTCGATCTGGTACCGAATCACACCTTGTATATCGTAGCACGTAAAACAATTAATGAGATACACAATTTAATAAAATAATACAGTTAAATTCAAGTTAGAAAGGACGTTTATGTTATTATTACAATCTTTTGATTAAGAGTTATTTAAATTTATATATCATTCTTGAAATAAATCACTAAAGTAAGACTTCAATTCTTGAAATGTTGCTTTAAAAAAAAATATCAACGTGTAACAACACATAACTTCATCCAGCTACATGGGTGATAAAGCTGGCCTAAATTTTCATGAAATAAATTTTAGAATGACATCTTATTTATCCATTTTTTAATTTAAAAAAAAAAAAAAAAAAAAAACTTTACATCTTTAAGAATGAAATACATTTTTTAATGAGCAGAAACTCAAAATTTTTCAAAGCTGCTGTAGTGAAGTTTAGATTCAAAAGAAAATTATTAACAGTTTAATTTAACTATTAGCAACGTATTTAAACATCTTTTAACTTTATGGTGTTTGGAACAGACAAATGCATTATCATAAGAATACATTCTGGATAATCTAATGTAATGGAATGAGCATTTTATCTCGTATATTTATTAAGTTTTACTTTCTTATTCATTTAAATATAAGTTATGAGAAGAACAAAAAGGCTCTCGGTCTGTCTCAGCAATGCTCCAGGGATGGACTTAGCTACGGAGGCAAGTCACGTGACATTAATAATAACGATGGAAGAAGAGTTTCGGAAAGGATGACTTTCTAAATCAGAATACATTATTTTAGAATGAACATCTTTTTTTTTTTGTTCCATGTTTAACTTTTTTTTTTTTTTGCCATCATCTTAAGCAAATGAAGAATTAAGTCACGTAAGCTTAAAAGCTTTAGGGCTTCCTTTACCGCTTAAAATTTTATCACCAAATTGAATAACGAGTCTGAAAAAAAGGATTTAGAGTCATATTTCATTGTTATTCTTAGATTTCGGAATGCATTGCAATTCGTTAAAAATATTTAAAAAAAAGAAGAAAGATGCATTATTGTAAGATGAAATGTGAGTTTAAACTCTTAACGGAAAATAATATAACACATTAAATTGTAAAACCAATCAAAATTATAAACTTCATTAAAAAATCGTAACATTTATAGTGTTCATATTCATTATTATTGATCCTCAGTTAACCCTCCAAGCGGTCTGCACGTAAAATTCCGCCATTCCAGAGATGCTTTTTCTGCCTTCAAGCAAGATTCCCAAAAGCGGCCGAGCCGCATTCTTAAAAATACGGCTCAACCGCTTTTGAGAACCCCACCTGAAAGCAAAAAAATATGTGCGGTGAATTTTTGAAGCATCTCCAGATTGGCAAGACTTTAAGTGCAGACCGCTTAGAGGGTTAAAATACTTGGGGAATAGCTGACTGTGGAAATGAAATATCATAGTGGAGTACTCTCTTTTTTGTATTACTTCCCTGTATTTTGTTCAGTGTGAAATCCCATTATTTTGAAAGTATTCTAAATTGTTTGATATTATTTTAAATATTTAGTAGCTATATATAAAAGTTCTGTTAAGTGTAAAATTTTATTGACAATTTTATACATATCGTATTTTCTCGAATCTAAGCTGCACTTTTTTCGCAATATTACTGCTACTGAAAATCGTGTGTGGCTTAGAATCAAAGGAAAAAATTCTGCTTGATTTGGCAGCTATGCTCATTAAGGATTACAGATGTATCTATTTAAAATTTCATAGTATTGTTAAAATAACTAATTATTCACTTCCTTTATTAGTTTTCCTTTTACATTTTTTTTTAAATTTCGCAGAATTGGATATCAATAAGCCATTTTACACTATCTTTCATTTTTCACAAAAACTTCTTTAGAATTTGGGACGCGGCTTAGATTATATATATATATATATATAATTAGCGTACATTTTACTTTCTGAAGATCATTCATTTTATTTTCTCGAAATTTTCACATGTTTTAAAATAGAAACCCTGAAATAAAATATATTTATTTTTTTTGTTTTCACATCCTGATTATTTACAATTTTGCCCTCATATTATCATGAATTCAAGTTACTTCAATTGTGGTATTGTTTATTCCATTATAATTAATGAAGTACATAAATTATTCCTATAAATACCGCATTTTATCAAGAGTTATAACGTTTTAAAAGCGGTAAATATATATTAAATAACAATTAATATAATTTATTTTACTATCAATTCCTACTTTGTGCTGGAAAAATCTGCTGGTGCCATCTGCTGCAGCTAATTGTAACAACGACTGAAATAACGCAGAATAAATTTAAAACTAAAAAATTTAATTCATGAATTAATATTTGGAAAAACTGTATTAACCTCAAGTTTAAAAAATGTCTATTTGAACTTTAATAGATGAATAGAAAGTATTTTATTAACGATTGAACACTTGAACAAGATGTATATATATATATATATATATATATAGGGAGAGAGTGAACTAATAGTAGAGAGAAATTGAAAAATAATTCAAAATTCATTTTTAAGCATAAAAAATGTTGAAAAGAAATGTATTTTGAATATGAAATGAAGGAATGGTAGAAAAATATTTATAACGATGTATGAAATTACATTTAGGAAAGTATAAAAAAACTGAACCCAATGGATTTCACTGAAAATTTTATGAAAATGTAAGGCTATCAGTAAATTAAATAAAGTTAAGTTATAAATGTCATTTATGTCAATAATAAATGTTAAAGTAAGAGAATTTGACAATTTATATATTTTCCATCTTTAAAAACTTAATTTTTTTAGTATATATGTGATTTAATGAATGATAAATCATTTTTGCTAGCATCTTTTTTATGAATATATCTTGGTAATCTGGATATGTTAATGATGCATATATATATACTGTTATTATTTTTTTTCTTCTAAAACAAATTTATTTGTAAAAGAATAGCATAAGTATCACGTTTATCGAAAAATTTTTGTTGCTATGCTTGACAGCTTTGCTCATAATTACTGCCTGTAGTTTATAAACTTATTTTCACTGCTTATTTCGATTACACTTTTTTTTAAATATCTTATGTAAGATAATTCTAAAAACGCCAGACATGTTTTTATAAATGTTTGATGGGAAATCTGCAACCTGTTTTCTTTTGATAACTAATTAATCAAATGACTCTACTTAAAGGTTTTTACGGCATATTCACTAATATAACAAAAGTATTGTACTGAATTGTCTTCATGTAATGGATATAGATTTTCCTGCTTCCTAAAGGGGTTGTCTAGATCACATATAATATTAAATAAGTATTTCTTAATCATCATATACATTGCCTTTAATGTTTCTTTTTTTAAATAAAAGAATACATTTGTTTTTACAAAAAAAAAAATTCTGAAATTTTAAGATTTTTACTAGCATAGTTTTTTAAAAAATTTTATCTAGAAAGTTTTTCTTCTTTCCAATTTACGGAGTTAAATAAATATGTAATATATTTAGTTTCATACAGTTAGAACAAAGTGCATAAAACAAATTTAGATTTTAGACGTAGACTACCTTTATGTGAAACAAATGTTATGTAGACATATTTCTAGAACAAATTAACATTTTATAGCTAAATTTAATATAGCAATTGTTAATTGTAAGATCAGGTAGTAAAACTATGTAGTAGCAAATAACTGCACACATAACACTAATCAATCAGTTAAACAAAGAAAAAAATACGCAAAAACCAAATATCCAATAGCCATTTGATGTACATAGTTAATGCTCACAATTAATTGAGAGGAGCCTTTTTCTTCCCAGATGTATCTCGAAGACTTAGATTGTTTTGTTTCCGTCACGTTATATAGCTACTTAAATACGTTATATATCTACTTAAAAAAAACTAAAACTTTATAAACCAATGTCTCCCATCAGAAGATTTATCAGCTGTATCTTATTACTATGAACCGAATTTCGGAAATATTAAGCAAGAGTTATATATATACATATATAGTATAATAAAATAAAAGTGAAAAAGTTGTAAAACCTACAATGCCAAAGAAGAAAGAAATTAGAGTTCATGAGACACAACAAATGTAGCCTTACCTGTGTATATATATATATATATATATATATATATATATATATATGAAAATGTTTTATTAGTAAGTGGTTGGACTAATTTTGGTCTGAATGACAGTTTGTTTTCGACGTGGTATTGACAAACAAAAGTCTTGAACAAAGTTCATTACAGTTTGAACCCATTCCTCGAGCAAGGCCGTCTCAAGTTCAGATAGTGTACGTGGAAGAGGAAACCGAGTACGGACTTTACTCTCTAAATAACCCCACAAACACTCAAAGCTGTTCAGATCAGATGGATGGGGACACCATGTTAGATGTCAGACTTCATCATCAGGCTCATTGAACTATATTTAAACACAGAGAGATGTATGAACAGGGGCGTTGTCATCTTGGAACACATGACATTCTCCTGTAAAGAGAGTCTGAAGCATAGGGTGTAGAGGAACTGCTAGAATATCTCGATAGTTTCCATCTGAGATCATCCCCCTCAAGATAACGAGAGGCCCTAATCCACGGGAAGATATTGTTCTTCACCCCCTCCATGTTTCAAAGTTGAAAGCAGGCAGTCAACATGGAGTGCTTCTGCCGGAGTTCGCCAGATGAACGCACGTCAGGTGGTCCGAAATCATGTAAATAAGAATTCATCAGACCAGATTATTTGTTCTCATTGCAGTTGTGTCTATTTTAGGGGGGCTCGTCACTAATGTAGTGTCTTAATAACATTCCATGCCAAAATTAATTGTTTTGGAATAGCTACTCCGCCATGAATGTTCACAGTATGCAACTTTCGTCGAATTGTTTTCATGAGTAAGGGGTTCTGAAGGTGGGAATTCATTCGGTCGTTATCTGTGTGAGTGTAGTCTTGTGATTTCGAAAGATTGTCATCTTTAACACCCTTATACCGCGGCCTTTCAACTTCAAAATTCGCCCACTGCTGTTCTTTGCAGATGACACCTTACCCAGGATTATGTAGGCTGCTAAAACCCTTGACATAGTTGTCCTTAAAATGACCATAAGTTTGGTTGTCCTGGACACGAATGCTCGAGCTAAGTAAGTTCCAATTATCACGCCTCTTTTCACTTTGGTGAGATCGGACATAATCACGCATAGATACGAACAGAATTTTCTCATGCAACCGTTATACAGCCAAATACTTGACTGGTTCTCTCCCCTTCGTCGACGTACCTTCTTTTTACCGATGTCGACGTGCGACATAGCCATCCTGTGATGACCATGTCGTGCCGGTTCCGCGTAAGCTAGAGGTGTGGGATTATCAAAATGATGAGACATAATAATTCTTAATACAACTTTTATTAAGAATAACTTATATTACTTAAATTCTAATTTGACAATTTTAATTAAAGTGAGAGTCAATGCCCAAATTAAACCACGTATTCAAGTCAGATCACGCAACTAGATCCTTTATCTCAATTATCATTAATAATCCTATTCACATAATTACTTATATCTAATATTACCTTTTTCAGTTCTCCTTCCTTTACCTAGAGAATGGTATCTATAAACTTTATAAACGATGATTCCAACTTCTTTATCTTAGGCTTCTATTCTTTCCAAAACTATCGGACTGCTAACTCTTGATCTGTAAGATTTCACACTAAGCTTTGTCACGCTATCGATCAGAATAATTCCACACTACTATCTCTAAGCTTGCCGCGCTATATCTAAGCTTGCCACGCTATATCTAAGCTTGCCACGCTATCTCTAGGCTTTCCACGCTATATCCTATCATCAAAGCTTCTATCCTTTTATAGTATATCTAATTTACATATTATCTTTGTTTATCTTCTTGGTATTGGGTTGGAAAAGTTTTGCCATTAATCGTGGCCGTCAAAGAACATAGGAGTTATGTTAACAGAAAGACGCGATAGACGTCACAGACGTTGTATGAGTTTTATTATAGTTCTCGAATTCATGGTAGAACCTCGTAATAGTCTTTGGTAGAAATTTAGACTTAACTCGTATTAAAATGATGTGACTACTGATACGATTTTATTCTATAAAAGTTATTTAAAAGTTATCCAGGTCTTCGTAATTATTGCTTTTAATTCTCGTAATATCAGATATAACGTTTTCTTCAGGCAATGCTGTCAAATGTAGAGTACGATGTTTCATTCCAACGAGTCAATTGTGTAGCGTTTTATAGATGTTCTCCACCAAAAAAGAAAAAAAGTATTATTACAGATATACCATTTTTACCAGTGAAATATTCTCCAAGCTGGATGGTATGAAGCACGATGTCTTTATCTGGTACTACTCTTCTGTATTTCTCACTACCCTCTAACCACGACGAACTTAAATCTTCGAATTAATTGGTTATTCATACATGAAAAATTGAAGCTTCACATCATGTTCAATTTGTGCCATAGGCCTTAGTCTGTTAATTACTTTCTGACAAAGAAAATAAAAGCGATTACCTCACCAGGTTACAGCATATAATTGAATTCCATTGAGAATATGTATTGTATTGTAAAAATAATGTCATGGGAAAACAATCATCCAGTGCTACTGCATTTGTTGAAGTAATAAAGATTGTCTGGTGGGCCCAGTTTATATATTAAGCCTGTCTTCACAAATATTCAAGAGTCTGAAATGAACGCGAAACGCATTTTTAGACAGAAAAATTTCTCATTTTTAATGAAAACTTACAACAATGCAATTCATACATCTGCTTAGATTATAGTGTTTTTAAAATTTCACAGTATTATATAGATAATTATTTCTACATTTAAACATGTATAGGGACGACTCATTTACCGTAACGGTTTCGGAGAAAAAATACGAAACACATTTTGTACTAAAAACAAGTAATATATAAAAAAAAAATAATAAGTCAATTCTTACTTACAAGGAGAGGGCACGGCTAAAGAAATTCATTTGGGGTCGAGACTTGGTGTAATAGTGGAACTTCTTTTGGTTGTTTAACCCTCAATGTAATTCCGCCGAATGGCCAGTCAATTCGGAGAAAAAAGCCTTCGAAATTCATGCTTAGCTTTTATACATTTACATTTCAATTTCTTCCAACGATTTCGTAGCTTGGTTGATATATCGTCTGCAAACTATGAGCGAAATCTGGGTTCAATTCATCCGTAATTTTTTTTTTTCATTTCATTTAATTATTTTTAAAATTAAATAAACTTCTTTATGAAAGGTTTATTGAATATTAAATGATATTTTAAGTAATAATTTTGTATTTTATAAAGTAAAACAATACTGTAACTATATATATAAATGTTTATATTAAATTTTAAAAAATATACTTTAAATTAATAAATAATACTTACAATAAAATATATAATAAATATTAAATGATATTATACATAAAAATTAGTTACAAATAGTTTTATAATGTGAAATAAAATATACTATAAATAAAATATTATGTATAATATAAAATAATTTATAAAGTATATCATTATTAAATTAATTATTTTATAATTAATATAATAAAAATCTGTCTTGTTTATATAATATTAATTTAATTATTTTATAATTTTATAAAACATTTAATAAGTCCTTTTTAAATAAATTTAAATAATTTTAAAAAGTTTATTTATATTATTTTAAAAAAATTAATAATTATTTCAATAATAAATAATAAATTTAATAATAAATTAATAATAATTTTAAAAATAAATTAATATTTTAATAATAATACTTATTAATAATAAATATTATTAATTAATTTTAATTATTAATTATTTTAACTAAAAATTATTTTAAATAATTTTATATAATAATTATTTTAGTTAATTTTATATAATAATTATTTTAAATTTTTTTAATTATTAATAATTTTAATGAATATTTATTTTAAAAATTTTTAATTAATAATAATTTTAATTAATAATTATTTTAAATATTTTTATTAACAGTAACTTTGAATAATTTAATAATAAAAAAATTAAATAAATATTTATTTAATTGTTTTTACTTTATAAAACACAAAGTAATTACATAAAATATTATTTAATATTAATAAACCTTTCATAAATAAGTTTATTTAATTTTAAAAATAATTAAATGCAATGAAAATAAAAATTGACTGATGAATCGAACACAGGCCTCACGCATAGTATGCAAAAGATATAAACTAAGCTACGAAATCGTTGGAGGAAATGGAAATTTAATTGTATAAAAGCTAAGCATGAATTTCGAAGGCTTTATTCTCCGAATTGACTGGCCATTTGGCGGAATTACATTCAGGGTTGAACATCCTAAAGGAGTACTACTATTACACCAAGTCGTGACCCGAAATGAATTTCCTTAGTCGTGCCATCTCGTTGTTAGATAAACCAAGTAAAATCTTATTTTAGTTATTTTTTAATTAATAGTATATACTTTTGATATATATGTATATATATAATGTATATACATATGACAGAAACACAATATTAAGTACAAAATAGAGAGCGATTTTTCTTTCATTATATGATGCTGCGCTATTATATTTTTGTTTGTTACTGTTTATTTATTTATAAATAGCATTTTCAGAAATTAGGACATCCCAGTTAAGAATGAAACCCACAATCTTTGGCTTAGAAGTCGAAAGCGCTATCCATTGCGCTACAGGGACGCTACGAACGATTTTCTTTTTAATATATCATGTTGAACTAGTATTTTGTTTGTTACTATTTATTCATTAGTTAAACAGAATTAATGAAATAATATTTAAAAAAACTGTATCAACATCAAGTGCCATCCACTATAAATTTTAAAAAAAATGTATTTGCACCTGAGTGGATGAATAAAATTATTTTATTAACGATTGAATATTTGAACGAAATGTATTTATATATATATATATATATGAAATAGTATGATGAAATATTTCTATACAAAGGCGAATCCATAATGTAGTATTTATGTTGAGATACTTTTTGAACAAAAAATCTTCCAAATCTTGGTACTTTTCTTAAGCATTACGACTGCTCTAATATACAGACAGCCTTAAAGCACAATGACCGTCATATTTTTTTTTATAATAAGTCTAATAGGTTTTCCACATTTTGTGAAAATGAAGAAGCTCTACAAGATGCTGAAATTACTAAAATAAACATATTCATCTATTTCGTTACTTTTTTAGACATGCTGCAGTTATGAAATTCATTATATCAGATTTTTCTATTGGTGGTTTTAAATATTTCCAAATGAATGCAGTTTGTATAAACTGCTATTTCTTACGTTGACATTTTCTGTTCTGTAATGACGCTTAAATGCAGTATTGTGTTTTAATCAATTTGGTATGATATTAAATGCATTTTTATTGTCCTTGAATACTAATTTTTTTTCTTGTCTGCCAAACTTTGTATACATACATACTCTCCGTACAATAACAATATATGGAGTGTAATGATAAAGTACTATCACGTAAGGCTACAATACAATTCTAGTTATAAACCGCACAAATTAACAAGACAGTATTAAGTTTTGTACATAATTTTGTATATGACAAGCCCATGAAAGTAAACCTGTTCTTAACTTAGCATTCATAAATTAATTATGGAATACATAGTGCAGTATTATTACATTTTCAAGTATATTGTAATAAATGTGTAGGAATGTATTTTGTTTTGCTTTTTTTCGGTATATTGATAATTTTTTAAGTAATATTCCGTTTTCGACTTCTCGATATTCACTCGCTCCTCCACCCACGTAGGGTTGTCATGCCCCCCTACGGGGGGCACCCCACAATTTGAGAAACCTTCTTGTAAAACCTTCTTGTAAAATAATATGAAAACCAAAGAATTTTATTGCTCTAATCTTTAACATAATCCATCATATAAAAATGCTATGCTTCGATGATACTAAAATTAGTATATCAATCATATTTAGTCTTTTTTTTTTCATTTTAATAAGTGAAATTCAGAGCAAAATATTCCATCTGAACTGAAAAAAAGGCCAACTAAAATTTCAATTTAAAACATTTTAGCTACTTCAGCTGGTATAAATGAACAAAAAAAAAAAAAAAAAAAAAAAAGAAATACTATCCATACGTATCTTGTTGAAATCTCCACTTGTGCTGAAAAAAAATTTGAAAGAAACAACATCCTGCAGCATGATATTGTCAGCGTCGCTCGAAAAATGCTAACATATTTGTTTAAAGAGAAGCTGAAGATAAAAATGCAATCTAAATTTAAAATAGAGCATTCCTGGCAGTAATATCCCGAGGAAAGAGCCGTTTCGTTGCAGTATACTTAATAAAATGCAGCGTTCCTTTTTTTTATATTCGTAACCTTTATGTTATTGTTTTTGTCAGTTACTTTTTTATACTCCGTAGTTGTGTTTTATATTCACAGTTCTTTCTTTTTAAGCAGTTAAGAGTGACTCGCACTTGCTTTTTTTTTTTTTTTTTTTTTTTTTTTACGGTCGAATAAAATTTTTCTATTTGCATTTTGCACCTGATGGTGATATTCTTCGCCTACACGGAACCTATGAAAATTCAATATTTTATTGAATAATGAATCTAGAGAAGAAAAGCCTGACACACATGCTTAAAATGACATAATATTTTATTTCGACCAAAATCGGGGGAAGTGGCCAACAGATGGCGTTTCGAATAATAACAGTTCAATAATTAGCATAGAAAACAATTTTTATCTATTTTTCTTTTTTGGTTTATAACAGAATCTTATGTCATCCGATATACATCAACAATACATGTAGTCGAAGGACAGTTTTATTCAAATCACTTTACAACAGTGCTTTCTAAACTTTCAATATTTGCGACCCAATATTCAATCATCATTTTCATCGCCCCCCTCCATACAATATCAATACATTGAATTCAATAGTACCATACTTGCGATATCGGACCGAATTGTGATTCTAAATCATTCTCTAATACACTTGAACCCACAAAAAAAGGGGGTGGCACCAGCAATAACCCTATATTATTTAAGGAAAAGTCGCATTACTGACCAGGTGGTTTGATTCTATTACCCGAAATCATCGTAAGCGGACGTACTGAAACGAGATCCTGAGACACCACTAAGTATTTTACGCTACATCCATTATCGATTCTTTTCTATTAAAGCAGGATGATGCCAAAACTCTCATAGTTCATTTTGTGGATAAAAAGTTGAAACAATGCAGTGCATGGAGTGACCAATATGCTCTCTTGATCTTAATCCGATCCAGCATGTTCGGGACACACTCAGACGACTCATTGCTACAAGACCAAGGCCTCCTGTTACTGTTCAAGACTCAGTAAACACACTTCATTAAGAATGGGATAGCATTCACCAAAGCCTCATCATCATCAACAACAACAGCATCTAATGGGTGTGTGGCAGTCTTCGGTATTCGGGGAGATCATACCGCGAATTAAGCATCTTGTAATAATTCCATACATTCAGTTTTTTGTCATTTGCATGTAGCAAAATTGCTGCCTTGAAGTATCATTTCATATTCTTTAAACCATTCCAAAGAATTAAGTTTCCCATACGATAGCTTTTCCAACTTTTTTTCTGAATTGCGTTTTGTTACACCTGTATTCTCCATTTTATGCCCATGCATGGCTATCGGGAAACGATTTCTTCACTTTTTTGCTTGATCCATTAATTTTTTTCAGCAGTTTATATATATACAGTCGGACCTGTGTATAACGAAGTCGCTAAATCCCGAAAAAAAGTTCGTTATATGAAAAATTCGTTTTGTACAGGTTCATCTTTCAATTTTCTTTATAAACCACAACTTTAAATTCATAAACACGATGTATATTAAAAATAAGTAATTATTCAGACTTTTTTGTAAATTAATATATATTTATTTTATATATCTTAACTATATAAAAAAAAGAAAGATAAATTCAGGAAAAGTTTCTTGACGCCTTTATCCACTTCCTGAAGAATTAATTTTTTTGTTTGATGCTCAATCACTTACGTTTCGACATTTTAGAGCTACAAGAAACGAAGTTACCAGTACGACTAATCAATAATTCAAATGAACGGAAACTAGTCCAAGGACACGAGACTCCAGAGGGTGAAAGAGGATATCGAAGATGTTTCTAGTGAACTGAACAATAGGGGTTAAATGTTGCACTTCTTGGATGAAATGCTTAGAATTATATTGTTGTCGGTGAGTTAGGCACCTTAAAAACCAGTTCAAGATTTATGACCACCATAAATTGTGCCAAAAGAGAGAATAACTCGAAATGTTCAGAAATACATCAAACATAGGAAGAAAAAAAGATTGAATAAAAGAGAATAATTTCATTATATTGAAAATGCACTTCACTATTGGGAGGAGATTTTACGAAGAAAATCGTGAAATGTTCTTAGTTCCAAGAAAAAGTTTACTATATAAAAAAATTCGCAATATAGAGGTTAGTTATATGAAGGTTCGACTGTACATATAAACATAGATTGATAATTTTTTTTCGTTATAAAAGATAGCTAATAAATTGAGAATAATGTTAGATGCAAGAAATCCTTCAAAATTAATTATTATCATATACTTTGATAAATAAAGATGTTAAGAAAAAAAATATTTTTTTTAGTTTATTTACTCTACTTGTCAGTAACAATTGATTTTTTAAATAGAGTTAATTAAATAAATTAATTATAATGTTAAAACTGTTAAAAAAGATTGAGTAATCAATTTGCATTCAAATCAGTTTCTTCTCACTTTTAGTCGAAGAGAATTATAAAAAAAGAAAAATATATATATTTTATACCATATCTATAAAAAGATGCAAAAATAGCGTAAACATATCTGCGTCTATATTACTTTTTTTTTTATTTTTCGCTTTATTTTCTATTTTTTCCCCTTGATTTCTTCTAAATTGTGTTCGCAAAATTCTTAATTTAATAGGTAACATACTTTTTCATAAAATACAAAAATAAATATTATTTCCTTTCATGTAAGATATTTAGGATTAAATAAAAACAAAAAGAAAAATATTTCCTAGAAATCCCGATAAAATGTTTTGTACTCTAATTAGCAGAAAAAGCACGAAAAGTTTCTTTCTTCTTTATGCAAACTTTTTTTGTATAAAAAGATGGCTTTATATATTAGTATAAAATAAGTTCTTTTTGAAAAAAAAAATGGTGTTAAAAACTTATTTTAAAGTGCATAAACTAATCTTAATATTTTTAAATGATTTTCATTCTTAATAAATATTTTTCTGAATATTTTTGTTTCAGTATTAATATTTCAAATAGATTTATCTTTAATTAACCAGTTTATTAATGAAATTTTAATTAGAAGTAAATAAATTTATGCAAAAACCGTTTTACGCCATTTTAGTTTTTAATCTAATGGAATGTATAGTTGGATTAAATGACTGATAGTGTCTTCGCCAAAGAGAAAAAAAGAAACGTTCACATATCTCACGTTATTAATACTAAAAACAAATCTAATGGAAAAAAAAAAGAAGTGCATTTTTTGAAAAATAAATAAGCACACATATCGGATTTATATTTATGGCTAAAAGATGTAAAAAAAAGAGTGTGCTTGCTTATGACCACACAATAGAACTTCAAATTTTGTAATGTTATTTCAGGGATTAGTTCGGTGGATAAAAAACAAGGTGATATTAGTATTGTCATATAAAATTATTTATTCACACACATATGTCTATATTCCTAAAGTAATATTTTTTGCAACATATACAATCATTTGTGAATTAATTGTATTCTTAAAAGGAAAGAATAAGGTTAAGGTAGCCGAAATAGGTCACAAATACTTTAGATTCAAAAAAATTTTAAGTATTAAAAAAAAAGAATCTCCGCCAAGCGTTGTTCCGTACTTCGTCGTGCTTTCATTTGGATCATTTTACGTTAATAAATTGAATTTTCATTCTAAAAAAATCAACTAAAGGTTTTGATTTATATTTTGAAAATTCAACATTAAAATCCCCACATAAAATCATAGGTAATTTGTTCAGAAGAGCCGATCCGGCATTGGTATTTTTGGTTGTAATTTAACAATATTCTACTCTATCCGTGAATTAATTAAAGCAAAGGAATTGTAAGACAGGTAGTTGATTGGGAACAGAGGAATCTAGGACAAACATTTAAGAAAGGATTTAATCAGAAGATTTATACCACATAAACTCTAGCTTATACTATCTCTTTTGTCATTGTATATCAATTTTGTTCAAATATATCCGGTGATGCTGCAAGGTAAGTCTTCTTAGTTATATTTTGTTTTCTTGTATTTTAATTATTTAATGTAACTTTTAATTAACTTTTGTTATTTAAAATTTTTAACTGTTTTAATTTTTTTTTAGCCTCAAAGTATATTTAAATTATGTGATTATAGAACTATTTGTTCTCATTGCTATTATGTTTCGCTTACAAAAATAGATTTTTATTCTTAAAATCGCTGCAATATTGCTAATGATAATTATACCATTTACTTTGTTCTATAAGAACATTTATCTTTTTCCATTTTATGTTTAATTTTAGTGTAGAATTTCTCTCACTCTCAAAGCCTATTTTTAAAAGATATTAGGTTTTATTTTCCTACTTCTACTTGGATTAGAAAGAATCCCGCCATTCATTTAAGTAGAAAGAGGTGGCGAGGGGGAAGCGCCACTTAGATCGAAGCTAGAAGCTCCACTTTTATGGAGTATTGGTGGTGGGAGGGATAAACTACCAAGTTTCATGTCGTTTCGGAGTAGTGGCGGAGACGTCATTCCCTTGGCTACATGATTTATTTGTGCACGATTTCCGATTAAAAACGAAAAAAGACGATGAACGTTATAAACCTAAACATTATGTTCATCCAGGTTCTCTCTCCAACAAAATGCACCGAAAAAAGTTATCACTTCAAAAATTTGAATGACTAAGGTAAATATATTAAATATATAAATAAGTATAGGAATGGGGCAATGTACAGCCTCTGACAACAAAGTTCAGGTGAATGAAATAAGAACGGCTTATCCGCCAACACTAACGAAACAAAACGTTTTAGAAGTTGTTGAACATCTGCCCCCACCGTTGTTCAGTTGAGCGTTTATTGTGTTCCGTGTAAGACTTGTTTTACAAAGTACTTGTTTGGTGCGCTGGTTCTTAACTGAGAACAGGAAAATGTGAACGAACAAAAGATCAGTTTTAAGTTTAGTTTTCAAAATTTTAACTCTACAATCCACATATTATATTGAACACCAATATAAAACCAGACGCTAAAGTAACTTGGCGCAATCGCGATCCAATAAAAAAAATTAAAACAAGAATTATCACAACCACATTTCGAAATGAAATAAATAATAAACCGTCCTTAACTGTTTGATTTCCCAATCGATAACGGAAAATGAGCTTAAAATTCCCGTTTCATGTACTACCAAGTATTTGTAGCACGAGTTGTCACAGACCTGATGTTCAAAATTATAAAAAGTTGAATGATTTTTCTTGTTAGTAATTAACCTGATTGATATCAATGATACATCCATGATTAAAACTTAATTAAATTACAAATATAATAATTATGATATAGCTAATTAATTTCTAAAAGTTGGATGGTGATGATGAAGGAATTATAATGTTTTATTTCCTGTTATTAAGTAAAACATTGTTTAAGTAATCTATATTCAATATCAATTTGCTTTTTTATTTGATAGGCTCCATTTTTATTTATATTTATGTGTAAATTCCTTTTTGCTTATCTTTTCTTGCCTTCTTTGAACTTATGCATTTAAGGGTGTCATTTTGGGGGAGGCCAGGGTGTACATTGCCTGAAATTGTATGAGAAACTGTTTGAAATTGTTTTTGCTCCACTGATAAATCTATATTGTGAAATTTTAGGAAATGTTGTATTTTAAAATCAACAATCTTATTTACACTGCTGACCATTAAAATGTCAACGTCAGGAAAGAATTATCTAACGAATTTTAAAATCACATGAAAGGAAAAAGTGGTTGGGATATGCAAATGATTCACGTTTTAGCGCATTTAGAAGACACAGGAGGAGGAAGCGACACATGAAGCACCGCATAAAAGAAAAAATGTTTAGTAGATTTCTCAGTTGAAAATGTTGGAGTTTGCACACAATGTCGTGTATGCTTCGAATATGAAGAAGGAATGTTTACCGGCATGTATTGGAATTCGATGGTAGCAAGATCGTTACTTAAGAAAAATGTGTTTTATCTATCCATGAGATATTGCCCGTCGCACTGCATGCGAATATTTAATCAATGGGTTACTGAAGATAATATTGAACTGCATGTGTGATCTCCACTCCCTCCTATGACTAACACCAGAGAGGACAGATATATTATGTGCAAAATCGTACAGACACATCCCAGTCCATTAGTCAGAGAAGGACATGTTGACAGCACACCCAGTATTCACTCGTACGAGTACAGTACGACGAAGTTTCCAGCATCGTGTATTGTTAGCACGGTGATCATTATTTCATGACAATGCAGCCTAGGCAGAGATGGTGACTCTGGTGCGCCGAACGACAATGCTAAATATTAATTACTGTGCACTCTTTCATTTGTGACTATAACTAAAAAAAAGAATAGGAGCAATTTATGATGGAATAGTAGCTCATATATATAAATCTACCATGTACACAAAAAGTTAAAAATCTAATTTTTTTATGTAATTTATTATATGGATTTATTGTGAGTATGCATATATAAGTCAAACATTTTGTAATAAGATCATTGTTCGAGCCAAGTTTATTTGTATTTTACATAAATTTACACAGTATAAGTATACTAGGTATATGTTTTCTGACAATTTTAAAATAATGTATTATTTTAAACACTTGAATGCTCTGTAGGAATTTTTCTGCAAAACAAAGTCTTTAATAGTGCATACTTACGTTTTAATACACATATGTGAGGTGCATTTGCTGCGAAGTTTCAATTATGTTCCATGGACAATGGAATCACTGGACTCGTATGATCTATTTCCTTGCGCACGACATATTGATTAATAGATCTTACTGATCAGAAGGATCTAATTGTTTTCTCGAAAGGTAATATATTATTTCCGGCAGAGAACTTATATTCCCTTTCCCCTTTATTGATTTCAATGAAGATTGAATACGGATGAACTGTTACACAAAGAATAACGAAGTAATATGCATATGTCCCTGTCTTCTGAAATATGATTAAAACTTCCCAATTCTTAACTATGTTTTATAAGGTTAGGAATAAAAAATATATTCTTATATCAGTCTGACAGCAACTATAATAATATGGTCGAGAAGTAAGGCTTTCTTAAAGACTAGAAGCCAGGGCTATAATAAACATGTCAAGAGAAGTATGAAAAATTCTTTGTAGATGAAATATTAGGATGTACTTTTGTTATTTTTGGTTATATTGGAAATGCAATTTTTCCAGAAACGAAAAAGTGTGCCTTCCATGGAAAGATTTATGTAGTTATAGTGTAATATATACGATAACTTTAATAAGTTACAAGTTACAATGTAGAAAAATTCCTGTAGCAATATAAAACTTATATATAGGAGAATGGTGCATGCAAAGAGCTCGCTTCGAAACTGACTTAACTGTTACTATACAGAGAAGCAACAATTTATATATTGAAATATATTATATATTACGTTAGTGTTCTTTTATTTTAACTAAGAATATATAAGGGTATATAGTAAAAACAAATAAAAGCATCGACCTCAATCTATATGAAACACCAGCAAAATACAGGGGGATTTGGCACTGCTTTTATTAATGGGAGATGTATATAGTAAATGCTAGTTGTACTGACTTCGTTGGATATTGGGTACAAAAGCCTTTCCAAGTTAATCTTGTTTCTCATAATGTAAAACGAACTCTAGTCAGTTAACACTACAGTTTTTCTATTTTATTTCACGTGTTTGGGATAAAATAATTTAAAAAAAAGAAAAAACATGCTCTAGTATCAACTGATTCAGTTGAGGCATTCAGTTGAACTGAAATTTTATATACACGTTTGTTTTGGATGACAATATGATACTTTAATGATAATTAATAAAAATTTATTACCACTTAACGGTGTGATTCTATCATACGTATACACATATTTATATTAATTGTAACTATTTAATAGAATGTAGCTGACATAAATTTTTTCTTTGTTGATCTAAGTAGGATTTTTTATATATATATTACTTGTTTTAATTCTCACTGAGGTAGAACTCAACATTGTTGCATTATTAAATGCATTTTATAAGTAATATTTTTTGTGTTGTAAAGGAATTCATTTCTTCTACTTTAAATCTTCCAAAAAGATTTGGGTTCCTTAGTTATTTTATCGCTTTAAAGTTTACCAAAATATTATATCTGAACAAGTATAAATTGTTGTTTGATTCTTTTAACTTATGCAAGAAACAAACATAAATTAAATGTATTTTTTGATAAGTTGCAAATCTGAATTGATCATTCTATAATGATGCAAATTATTTTTTAATTTCATAAAATTTAATGTAATAACAGATATCCCTATATTTAGGGATTCTATAATATTTTTATAATAATCAAAATTTGCGTTATTTATAAAATTTGAATTGTGTTCCTGGTAATTGTAGCCCCATGCTCAAAAACTGAAATACTCATAGAAAATACTAATTGTGCAATAAATATAATTTTTTTTCCGTCTTAACCTCTTTACTGATTTCCCCGTACACCAAACGGGCTACCAAATGCTCATTACAACCGGTTTGACCGTACGCTGTACGGGCACTGATATCTTCTTCTTTCTATCTTCGATTTGCGCACATTTTAATTCTTATAGTGAAATTATTATTGCTAGTGTTTTTAAGAGATGTAGTTGATCCATGGTACTGAAATACTTCTTATCTGGTATTTCCTTTGCAATGAAGGAAACAATTTTTCATTGAAACCTGGGATTTGCATTCTTGACAATATTCGATAAGAACAAGGGTTGGTAAGACAATGTGCAATTTGTTGCTTGAGAAGAAATGAAAATAGGAAGATTATCCAAAAATGCCGATATTATCTCTTTCCCTCTTGCAATGTGAGGTTTATTATTATACATCATGCTTCAAATTGCGTGCATATGCACACACACATACACACAAAATCCTCAACCGCTTGAAAAGAGACATGAACATGAATTTTTTTTAAGATATATGAAACATTCTTCATAGCATACAAGCATACATAGCATACATGCACTAATCCAAAAAAAGGTTTTGAGGGTTTTTTCCCTATTCCAAGTTTATTAAATAAAAAAGTAGTGTAAAAACTTGAAAATTAAAATAAAATTCATTTATCCGCACTTTCTTTTAATTATAAGCAATACAAAAATGTGCATTTTTTGTAACATTTTGAGCCAAGAAACTAAGCGCATAAGGGGTTGAAGAACATATAAATTTAAATAATTTTATTTTCTCCCTAAAATGAATAATAAATCGGGTATAGAATTGCTACATCAGTATCACTTCAGCATAAAAACAATTCATCACCTAATGAGGTTTTTCTTTTCTTTTAACAAAAAAAATTCCTAGCATTCCAATGAGTTTTTGGTTTTATGAATCGTCATTTCAATTAAATTTTTTTAGTGCATAATTACTTCATCTTAACTTAACTTATACTTCTCGAAAGAAAACAGTCTTTTTCTTCCGAAGATATTCTTTAAAATGTCAAACAATCCTAGCACATTTTTCAAAGACATGCTTTAGAGCATTCATTTACTTTCGATTTTACAAAATAATTCCTTTAAAAATTCCATTTCGCATTCCAAGTTCTAGGTCGAATAAGTTGAATGCAATCCAAGGGTAATAACCATTATACTTTTTTTTCAAAGTATTATTACTTTGACCCAGTTGGCAACATCCATTTTGTTTACTTGGTTTTCGGAAACTCATTTTTCATATGTCTTCGTTTATTTTCAACTTGACATGTAACGCGGGAGTGAATGAATACCATTCCCGAAATCTTAGTTCACATCTTTTTTTTTTTCATGAATTTTTTTTTCTGCTAAAATCATGCTGGAATTCTCCAAGGAATGTTTCTTAGATTGAAAAGAAACGAATTTTTTGATATTTTCTTGACTAGACATTTATTATATAAAGGCAATTTTCAACAATTCGAAAAAAAGA
>BMAV01002415.1:0-20014 GCA_019973955.1 Trichonephila inaurata madagascariensis | reverse complement strand
TAGACATTTATTATATAAAGGCAATTTTCAACAATTCGAAAAAAAGACGTATTTCTGAATTTTATATTTGTTCTATATATTTATTTTTCAGAATTTTTTGACAACGAAAATAATTATTAGACTCGAAATTCTGCTTAATGTTGTCTTACTGTATGAATTTCATTTATAATTTCAGTATTCCTCCTATCAATGTAAACTTGCAATTGAACTTGGCAAAATATTACCATAAAATAATTAATTAATATTTAAATTATAATTTTAAAAGTTTAAATCTCATCGATTTTAAATACTGAAATGTAATTCAACTAAATAAAATTATATGTAATCATTGCATGTTCTAACGGGATCACAAGTGACAGGTCAGTGATCAAATTTAAAGGTCATGAAAGTAAAATAACATCTCGTGAACTGTAAAAATTCTATTTATTTCTTATACTATTTGCTGTGTTGTCACAAATTTGGCACAGATAGGTATTGCATTATGAGAAAGAATATAGCAATATAACCACATCGAAAAGATTTTAATTTATAATTAAGATACAGGGTATGTCAAAAAGTGGGAAATCATTAATCAAAAGATAAGGCCTTTAACCCGGAAAAAGCATACATATGTCAGCTAATTCACGCGAGCCGCATACATATGTTAGTTATTTCACGCGGGCCGCAACATGAGGATAAATGGGGAGGGGGAGGACATTGGAAATTTAAAATGTGGAACATTGATCCAAAAATTACAACTCCTTTCTATCTTTTTCCAATTATTATTATTTTTTTTATTTTTATCACTAACACTAAATTAGAAACATTTAAAAAACACTCCTTCACAATTTCTGCATCATTCATCGGCTGCATATGGTTACCAATAATATAATAAACTTCATAGGATATCTTTGTTACCGTTATGATATTATCACTGGCAAAACACTTTGTTATGGTTGCAAAGATTATTCAAGAAAACCTATTTATCACCTCTTGAAAGAGATCTTCGAGGAAAAAGGTCCTTGAATGATTATTGCTTATTTGTATTTTTTAAATGCATCACTTTCGTGACAAATGAAATAATTACTAATCCATGTTTGTTTTTCACTACAAAATAGTCAACCCCCCAATCGTCTCGAAACGATAGATTTTCTTCGAATATTTTACGCTTGCAAGATATGAAAGATAGATAAAAAAATTGGTTCCACCTATAAAATTGTCGCTGATCCACTTTTGTCTTTCACCACTAACCATAACTGTTACAAAGAGAAAAGCATATCAATTCATACCCGCGTATGATACTGTCAGCAAAAAAGCAAAATTGATATATTCTTGACAAAGAATTTCCCACACAAATTTTAATAAAATGTTCTTAAGTAAATGAATTTCTCAGAGTAATGGGGGTCATGACCGGGCCACTTAAGGAGGCTTGGGGAGCCGTAGGTTGAGTATCGCTGATCTAAATGATCATGAGAAGTCATTCTCATTGCAAACATGCTAACATTTTTTTAATGCATTATTCACAAAAATGCAGGCTATACCCCATCTACTTTAACGGTCTCAATCCAGTAATTTTTCAAAAACTAAAGTTTTATAACTTGTTTCCCTAAACTAAAGGCTACCCGTTCTTCAAAATTAATAAAATATAAATTATATAAGTGTTTCTGGAGGTAATAAAAAATTATGAAGAAAAACATGTTTGCGGCCTTAAATTTGGACATGAATGTAATTCAATCGAAACTACAAGTATACAAACCAATTGGTTTTTTTCGGAAAGTTAATTGCTAAGATAGGTAATATAATTGGTTTTATTCCATTGTATATTTGCTCCAAATACTTAAGGAACATAACTCTCTGTGTGGAAGTCTTTTCATCGTTGTAAAAACTTAATCAACTAAAATAATACCAATTCACACAATGCTACAAATTAAAGTTTTCGTGTTAAACTGAAAAAAAAAATTGAAGTATTTTGCATTGAGAAACAGTAGCAGCTATGCAAAGTGAGAAAAATTTATAAAACCTAAATGATAGCTGTAAGTCGATTTGTGTACAAATGAGAAGCTCTAAAATTTATCTCGCTTCTGAAATCAAATTGAGAATTAATGAAGATTATTCCTAATGCTAGGGCATCAGGATCATCTTCCAGTCTACTACAATTCATTAAGACGTCCAAATAATTTGAATAAGCTTAACAGTCCTTCAGCAAATTAATCTTTTGGAACTGATGTATTTAGTATCTCTGATAATCCTCCGATTCTCATAATAAATTACATTAACCCTCAAAGCACGTATGATTAATGAATGAACCGAAAATCAAGTTACCAATTACCAACATATAAAATGCAGTAGCATTTTCTGTCTGCCTGTGATACAGCGCTTTTCAAACTGTGGTGCGCGCTCCCCCCCCCCTTGAGGTGCGTGACGACTTTATGAGGAGGGTGCGAGCATATTTAAAAATAAAAAAATATATATTTAAATTATATTAGTTTACTGAAATTAAACTAACAAAATATATTCTGACATAATATATATATAAAGTAACTTACACATTTACACTGATATATTATACTTCTAAATGTATAAATGCTGCACAACGTATTTTATATTTAATTTAACAATACCAAGTTAAGAACAAGTTAAATAATTTACAGTTACCCAATGAAATTGTCATATATAAAATTATACTCACAAATTAACACATTTAATTATAATTATTTCGGTTTATAATTAATCCCTTAACTGCTGATAAAAATTTACTTGATTCGCTTCCCAATGCCAACCATTTACCACGTAGATACGTGGAAGTGATGTATTGGGGGAGGGATGAATAAAGAAGCAAAAATATTCTGAAATAAATAAATTATTCGTAAACATTGTCAAGGTCCTTTTATTGCATTCGAAAGCCTTCAGAATAATTTTATGGATAGCAGTGCAGAGAAAAGTTCGTACGGAAAGACGTATATATACGCTCAGGGAAATTAATGCTTTGACTGAGCAAGACGTTTATATAAGCCGGTGGCACTTAAGAGGTGAAGGTCGTATCGTAGTTTTCGCGTCGAAGTATAGTATTATTAAATTCAATACATTGTTGTTGTATGAGGGGGAGTGCGATGAAATCATGATTGAATATTGGGTCGCGAATATTGAAACTTTGAGAAGCACTGCTGTAATAGAGCATTCAGTTACAACTGACATGTAAGGAGGATTGATTCATTTCAGTAATATTAATCGACTCAAAACCACTGACTATAAAATAGTTATTTATATAGTATTATTCTGCTTGTAACACGATAATTTGGTCATAAATTTGTTTATCATAAAATACTTTTTGACTGAAAACTTCTTTTATCCAGGAAATATTTACAACATTAAAACCGTGTTCTTGAAGCAGAAAAATGAAGTAGTTTCCCCTTCATATAAATGTCTTCCTTAAATTTACATGGCTGATTAATTTGATTCATTTTTTCCCTAAAATTATATACATACACACAAAATTTTGCCTGTAAAATACGTTTTAATACAATACATTTTTTTATCATTTCATTAAGGTATCCGAAAACGTTCGGAACCGTGATTTATCAAAAGCGCATAAATGGATAATTTTCATGATATTTAGTGTCACTTAGATTAGAATATATGTACATAATTGTTTTAAGGACACACACACACATATTTCCAAAAAAAATTATTTAAATACAATATTTTGGCAAAAAATTAACTTAGAATAATCTTTTTTCAAAATGTTCTCCTTTTGTGAAAAATGCTTCTATTATAATAATATTTTGACCTCTCTACAGATGTTCAGCTACAATTTTTTAAAAGTTATAGTTTAGAAATCTGTTTATCCATATCTTACCACAACAGGGGGAAAAAATGTTAAGAAAAAAGGCCAATAATTATTTCAATTGGTGGTAACTCTGAAAATAATGCAAATTTTTTAAAAATCGTAGTCGAGCCTCTGTACATATATACAGGCAAAATATTATTATAATAGAAGCATTTTTCACAAAAGGAGAACATTTTGAAAAAAAAAAGGTTATTCTAAGTTAATTTTCTGCCAAAATATTGTATTTAAATAATTTTTTTTGTCAAAATGTCCTTAAAACAAGTTTATGCATTTATTCTAATCTGAGTGACACTAAATATCATGAAAATTATCCATTTATGCGCTTTTTTAAAATCACGGTTCCGAACGTAGTCGGATACCTTAAAGGTATAATTTAGATTATCAACAAATGAAAACTATGAAACATTGAATACTTTTGATTCGAAATAAACAGACTAGTCATTTTTAATGAAATCTTATAATATGAAATGAAAAACATTAACTTCGGATAATCTTATAAAAACATTCTTAATATTTTATGAAAAAAATAAAAGAGATCAAAATAAATAAGCGCATTTTTTACCAACATAAAAATCCACAGGCAGATTTAAGTGCTTGCTTAGAATAACATTTAGTCATTAATGGAAAGGAAAATTTGGAATTTAAATTATGTTATAAAATTATATTGAACCAAATATAAAATACAAATTAAAACGATGCGAGATGAAAACAGTGAACTATGAAACTTAAGATATGCTCAGAAACCTACGATCTCAACATTTTTGTGCCACGAATAAAGTGTTAAGAGAACAAAATACACTTTATATAGCATCGTAAATGTTAAAATGTGCATTAAGATATGTGACTACACAAAATTCGCCGTTTCGGTGAAAAGTTTTGAAAATTATTTTATGCTTTTATTTTTTAGCCCTTACATTTTAGGATTCCAAAAACACACTAATTTTTGTTTTTACGATATTTAGAAGCAAAGGTATAGCATGATTAGTAAACTGGAAATGGAGTTTACAAAACCGGAAGCAGATTCCTATACAACATATTCTAAAGATATTGAATTAAAAAATTTCAGAACATGTTTTATTTAGTTCTATTTGTGTTATGAATAAAAACCTAATGTCTGTGTACATATTTATGTACTGTATTGCTTTTTTTTTTTTTAAAAATCGAGTTTTTGCGTAACACACACACATTTGTCATGCCAAAAAACTTTTAAAAGTAATACAAATCCTTTAATTTTTAATACATGTAAATATATGTTATTTATGCCCTGTATAAATATTATTTTAACATATTTATAAGAATTTTGGGTAAAAGAGCGTAATTGCAATTTTTCATCAAAATATCACTAAAAACGAATAAAACACTCCAGAAAACAGCAAAAGAGTAAAAAAAAAATCCGAATTAGTTAAACATGAAGCTAAAGAGAGCTTGAGCTATAAATATAGTGAGTTTTAAAAATGTACAATTAAAAGAAACATTTTCATATTGTATTAAAATATTTAAATGCGTTTTCTGAGAAACTATGTTTTTCAATTTTTTGCGTCATGGTAAAGTTCATTGTGGGATTTCTTCTTAAGATATTGAATTGAAATTTTCAGAAATGTTTTATTTAGTTCTATCTGTATTGTAGACTATATTCTTATCTCTATACATATATTTATGACTTGTATTGCACTTTTTTTGTAAAAATAACATAGTTTTTTTTTTTTTTTTGAAAAAAATTGAATTCTTGCAAAAAAATTGACATATTTCAAAAACTTTCAAAAGTATTACAAATCTGATAGCTCTAAGCATAGATAATGATGTTATTTATGTACTGTATAAATAGAATTAGAATTTTCAATAAAAGGCTTACCGTAACTATAACTTTTCACTAAAATTTCATTCAAAATTCCCATTATATCCAAAATTATTTTTAATTTTGTGGAAATTGTTCTTGAATTCTTAGTTTTATGCTCCATTTCAACTAAAAAAAGTGTCTATTTAGTTGAAAATTTATATATATCAAAAAAAGTGCTCCGCGAAGGTAATCACATACCTTAATTTTTTTCCCCTTCCCTGTTGAAAAATAGCAGATGCGTATAATATAAAAATGAGCCTTGCATTTTCAACATTAGAACAAAACACCAGTGAGCGTTCAAAGCATTGTTTTAAGATAAATATATAATGCTTGCTGATTCATGAGAAACCCTGATCTCATAACACAGCAAGCTAAAGCTCTTATATATATTTTAGAGAAACCCTTCGTAAATGTGAAATTAATTTATTTAACAAGGTCGACAATTCTACAAACTCATTTACAATGGGGAAAATAAAAACGAAAGTTAAAGATACATACTAAATTCTTTGTTATCATGGACATCCTAATATTCCAGTGGTACAAGATTTTTAAAAATTTTTATATTTTCTTTTAGCTTCAAAATCTACTAAAAGTATATTTTCTAAATTTTATATCTGGTCAATAAAGCGGCTTTGTTCACTGTGCTGTCTGCATCATTCGATTGGTAGTTCTTCAAAAACTAGCGTAATATTTTTGCTGAAAATTTTCGAGATTTAGTCACACGTAGAGGCTTCCTCATCTCCCCAACTTTACCAATTATCTTCGAAAATATTTATCTTCCAAACAGCTGGATTGACTAGTTTATGTCCCGCCCCCAACATTGATGTAAAAAATCATCAGTTGGTATGTTTCAATGGCGTTTATAAATATCCGGTACATTTTAACCCCGTTGAAGGTGCACACACGATACTAACATTAATGATCGCGAGGGGTGACTGAGTCAATCCAATCTATTTTTTTCATCATTATTTTTATTGTACACGATAAAAAAATGATAATTCCAGTGAATAATTTAACTAAGAGAAAGTATACTTCCCTACTTTTAAGGACTTTTCAATATTTCTTTGATAATTTGAGGAAAACTATCAATTAAACTGAACTAAGAAATTACAAATGTGCGTAACTTAACTAAAGGACAAAAATTACAGACATATTTATCTAACATTACAGAGGAATGTTATTTTCAGGGCAAATCTGTCATATATTTTTTTAAAATTATTTTAGTTTCATTGTCTTTTGATGATCCATAAATATCGTTTTGAACTTTGTCTTGCTTGTGTCTTTTTGACAGGGAGTAAGGTGTTTTCTGGTACACTCATGGCTTTGTATCTTCTTTGTTGAAGTTTTTAGGTAGCATTTGAAAACTTTCCTTTCAACTCAAAAGTTTCATGGGTGTCACTTTTCTGAAAATTGGTTTCGTTATCATGTTTAGTATCCATTATTTCCTCAGTTTCTTACCTCGCTTAATCAGTTTCAACTTTATGCAATAGAGAACGCACAGTGGCCCATTTATTTCATTATATTCTGTTAATTTACATTTATAAACCATAATGAGTCGTACAACACTACAGACAAAACCACTCAGTCGTTTACAGAGGAAAAATGCAGCATGTTCATAGAAAATATTTTGGAGCAAAAGTAGTCGCGCAGGAAACTCAGTCACCCAAAGTACATTAAGATTGTAAGAAAATATTTGTCGCTGCCAAAACAGATGGCGTTATGGGACACAAACACATTTTAGTTCCCATAAAGACTGTCATATATAAAGATATGTTCTCGATATTAATTAAAAAAAAACATTTTTCGTAGAATTCAATAATTCGTGAACCTGGGGAGACTCTTTGCCTAGAGTGACCGCCCATTGGTCAACGGCTTCCCTCATTATATCGAGTCATCTCAGGTTGCTATATATTATATTTAATATTTTAGTAAGTTTTTCTCGGGTGAAGTAGAATTTATCAGGATAATGTGTTTTAACACTTTTTTATTTCAGTCTGAAACTTAAATTGACATAAAGTCGACCAGCTGCTTATTCTGCACCAAGAAAAGGGGAGAAAATGTTTCATAAACATATTTTACTTCAATTATTCTATTTGAATCTGTTGAACTCCTATTGTACTGCAAGTAAGGAGGACCATGATCACATAATCAATTTAGAAGAGACGAGGTACGCAAAGGAATACCTGAAATATAGTTGTGGTTAATTTCTGCCTCTTCACGGAAACTTCCGCTATTTTAATGTCCATGAAATAGACCATTACAAAGATGAAACTTGATGATCTGGACAGTGGGGCGTAGCATGAGCTTTCGCCTTCTGGGGTTGACCGAAAATATGTTGCCTCTCTATTTTAATTATTATTTAAGAAAATTAGTATAAGTAAAAAAGAGCAACTCTTTAAATTTTTGTTATTGATTAAAAATGCACTTTCCGTATTTTTTTCCACAGCAAAATCTTGTATACAATTTTCAATATCAATATGTATGTCGTATTCAATTGCCAGAATAGCTAAATTAGTTAACTTTAACGTGGTCATAGTCGATCTGAGATAATTTTTGATTAATTTCATCTTAGGAAAGCTTATTTTGTGTGAAACTGGCATTACTGATGGAAGGTGTTAAGAAAATTCTCAAGATTATGACAATGTTTGGTAAGCCATCTTTAAGTTTGGACTCAATAATATATTTTAATAAACCCATTGAGCCGAACCTAATAAGTTCCTTTTTACAGCCTGGGTCTGTTGTAGCTACGAAATCTTGTAGACGTATGGGCACAATTCTAATTCTTCTTTATTAATGTCTTGAGACACCTGATGCAAATTAAGTTCGTCAGTGTTCAGTATCACTTCACCCCTTAAAAAAGCATATTTTTGTGCTAGATTCTGCAATTGTTGGAATCTGTCTCGAATTTCAGCAGTTGCTCTGTCTATTGAAGAAAACATTGTTCGCCTCAAGTTATCTTCGTACGATAAATAAATATATTTACTTCCGTCGCCAAATATATGCTTCCTCCTGATTCAACTTGGGGATGCAAAGGAAATTCCAATCTCTTCTAATAAACTTTTAGGACACATTAAAACATGATCTTAGAATTCCTCCCGTTTTGTATTTGATACGGTCTGTACAGCACACGTTGATGGATATTTAGGATTATGATTGATGGAGTATTTCCTTAACCCATTGATGGATATTTAGTCACTCTGTTTTCAAATAATTTTGAGCATCATTGACTCCATACAGTACCATAAGTACCATGAAAACGAATGCGATTGCATAGCGACTAATAAACTTTCTTCACCTGTGAGTGTATTAAACCTTTGACTCGTTTCCATTAGTTTCGTTGCGCGGGCACGATTTTGAGCTTGAAATATTTTTTTTCTTTGAATTTTAATATCGTTGTTCTTGCCACCTCCCGTTTTCGCATGCTGCTCATCACCATGGCCATGCTAAGCCACTGGATCTGGTAAGGCTCTATTTCTTTGCAAGAGGCACTGGGATTGCTGTCAAGTATAGGGATTAGTTCTTAGAGCCCTATGTTCACCAGTTAACCCCTATATTATATTAATGGATGAAAACGAGAGGCACATGTAGCCTTAAATGTGCTGAAATGATTGAATAGTTAGTTATCTTAAGACTTCATCCATGTAGTCTCATCATGAGCAGGGGTATCAAACACACGGCCCGAGGGACAGCATGCGGCTAAACCGATATGTTACCAAACAATAATATGTACTAAAATAAAAAACCTACGCAAAAAATTTCTCCCGAAATAGGAAGGAGAGTAGCAGAGAAGAAATGTCAAGTGTCAAGACGTAAACATTAAATTTCTCTTCTTAATTTATGTATGTTTACTCTAATACATTATTCGAAAGAATCCTGCATTTCTGTGAATATTGACTTTTTTTGTGGCCCACCTAAAGTTAAACCTTGTTTGTTTGCATGAAGATAGCCTTTGAGTTGTGTGATGATTTTACCCCTGGGGTCTGTTCCTCATCATATTGTCGATCTAAAGCTGTAGGAAGGAAATAGCAATGACCAAAACTAACCATATTAAATTTAATTTATTATTATCCAAGATAATAATCCAGAACAATCAATCTATAAAAGAAACCCTTGGAGTGATACAAAGAGAGCAATGACCTTATGTGATGAAGCGTGCGAAATTCGAATAGCTTAACTGTTATCAATCTTATCTTAATAATTCTAAATTCACTGATTTATTCTAGTATTTAAAATCCGTCCTTTAGTCACGCGGCATAATTCTTATTCTTACCGCATTAACACTGCTTTCAGATGCTCCGCTCTATCTACCCTACGATTACAAAACTTTAACTTTGTATACACTACCTAATCCACATCTCATGCTTTCTTCTTGAGAAGGATGGCTGTGAAATAAACGCGATTGCTCCCCCAAAGATTCAACAAGAAGATTTTTAGTTGAAAGTCACGTAAAGCCCCGTCACAGAGTGATATCCTTGGTGTAGAACAGAGGTTCCCAAACATTTTTACCTCATAGACCCCTTGCCATGCTGTTTGGTTTGTGGTAGACCCCAGCTTACCTTACATTGAATTTTTACAAATTTATCAACTTAAATGAATTTTTGACAGCTAGTATAGAGCTACTTATTTTAAGAGAATTAAATTTCTCACTATGTTAAAGTACACTGTTTAAAATTTAAACGCATATTAATTAAATTTAAATTTACTTAATATGTAAAAAAAACCTCTCTGATCAACAAAAAAATTTTACTATGGGAGGGATGAAACTGGTGCTTCAGTAATAAATTTTTGACATTTGGTATCAATCTTTTCAGGTTTAACCCTAAATCTTCTACGTTTGTAATGCGCAGCGGCCCCCCCCCCTACTTATTTTGGTTTTTGTTTTGGAGATTGGTAACTATGCTGAAACTCCTCAATAGGAAATGCAATTAAAAAAGTTCACATGCTATTCCATTACAGGTATGTCTTTTTAAAGCCAAAATTACTTGTATCCGTTTCTAAATTTTACTTTCAGATCTACATTAGTGCCTATTCCGATCAGTTGCTGTTGTAATACGAACTTTTTTTTACAATGTGACTATATTAATTGATTGAGATTATGGTAAAAAAACCATAGTCAATTCTGTTTTAAACCTAATTTCAAAATCTGAATAAAGGGCATTTAAAAGCTGAACGTAGATTAAAACATCCTGACGGATTGCCTGTGACAAATTGTAAAAATTTACGACCTCCAATTTTATACTACTTTAGCTTAATTCTGGAAAGAAACGCTGAATATCCCTTGTTTTAATAAAGTTTATGCTGTGACCTTTAATGCAAATCTATATCTTTAAATTTAGTAAATAAATCTTTTAGATATGTAAAATCTGGTTGCCACTTGATTAAATTTTCTTTTAAAATTAAAGCCAGTGCCTGGTTTAATGAGAGCCACTATCATAGACCCCCATTTACACCTCATGGCCCCCAAATTATGACCTTATGTGGACTCCTTGAAAGTCGTCATACACTCCTTAGGGTCCATATAGGCCACTTTGGGAATCACTGGTCTATATCATGCTTGGGATGGCTCTGGGGACGGAATTACTCACGAGCCTCCTCCATGAACCATCCAAGGCTTGAAAACACAGTAGCTAAATGAGGGAGAATACTTTCCACAGGAACTCTTAAATTATCTTATTCACTTTATACTATTAGTTCACTTGACTTCCTATACATCCTTACAAATATTATAAACGAAAGGTTTGTATGGATGTTTGGTACTCTTTCACGGAAAAACCAGTGAATCAATTTTAATGAAACTTTACAATAATGTAGTTTATACTTCAGAAAAACACATAGACTATAATTTATATAGATATTGAGTGAAGTTTCCAAAATATAACGGTAATTTTCAAGAAAGTAGGAAAAAAATTCTGTCATCTGCAAAAAAGCCCGCTACGGCCCATATCTATCTTTTTTGTGTGAAGCAGAACTTTCCTTTTATTTTGTCTACGACATGTTCAGTGTGCTCTCGATTTTAATTTATTCCTTTGATCAGTGTAATCACTATTTTTTTTATTTCATAATCAAACTATATTTCGAAGGCAGAGGTGGTTGCAAGATTTTAACATAAATTAAATACAACAGAAAGTAATATTAATGTATTAGACTTGCAGATATAAATTATTTACACTATTTTAAACGTTCGTTACACAAAATTTGTAACAATGTGTTATTTTCGCTGAGCAGAGATCAGCTTCTGAAGGTGTTTTCAAAAATCGACTGACAAAAGAGTTACGGGGAGTTATAAATAAATAAAAAAAAATCCTTTTTATCAGCTATTAGATCTACAGACTTAAAATGAAACAAATATGTTTCTATTTTTTTTTTCCCAGCTCAGATATGCAAAAAGCTTTTTTTTTTTTAAATTTGCTATTCACTTAAAATTAACTCATTAAAAATTTCTTTATCCTTCAATCTTTACTTTTACTTTATACAATCTTACTTTCTCAAATTACCAGTGCGAAGAATGGGTATACCAGCTAGTATTTATAAATACATATCTTGTTCAAATTTTCAATCGTTAATAAAATATTTTCTTTCATCTATTCAAGTTCAAATACATTTTTTTTAACTTGTTGTGGATGATATTTGATGTTAATACAGTTTCTTCGAATATTAACTAATTAACTAAATTTAATAAATGAATAGATAACAACACACACAAACAAAAATTAATAGTCCAACAGCATATATAGTAAATAAATTCGTCCGTTGTGTCCCAGTAGCACAATAGTTAAAGAGGTGTACTTCTTATCCAAAGGTAGCGGGTTCGAATCCCTCCTGGAATGGCCTTTTTCTGAGAATGTGTGATTTCCTTTTTACTATACCATAATATTAGAAAATTAAGTTTAATTAAAGAATAAATAGCAACAACAAACGAAAAAATAGTTCAACACCATACACAGACAGAAAAATCGCTTCCGATTTTGTCACTTAATATTGTGATTCTATCATATGTATATACATATTTATATTAATTGTAACTATTTAATAAAAAGTAACTAAAATAAAAAATTTCTTTGTTGACCTACGTAGGAATTGACTTAACGATTTTTAATATATTTTTGTTTCTGGTATAAAATCAGAGTTTCATGCCGGTTTATTTGAAAGAGAGGACCATACCCCTATTTTCATTTTTTTTTCAACTCTGCAACTGCTGTTTCATACCTTATGACTTCGATGAGTGTTACGCACTATCACACGTGTGTATTTTAACTGCTGAGTGGTTAACTTTTCGCATTAAATCAGCCTTATATACATACCGAATTATATTAAAATTGGTTCTGTATTTCTAGAGATAATTGAAAAAATCTAAAAATCCTTTTAATTTTTAACATCATTGTATGTTCAGCTTTATATTCCTTAAATATAAAGAAATGGATGATTGTTTTGTACTTTTACAAAAATAATTGGCAAAAGATTTTTCTTTTATTTTAAAAATATGTATTTTTATTATTAAATATATCTTTTTCTCACTAGACAGTGCAACAATATATCTATGATATAAAAAGTGTAAAGAGAAAATACTAGATCCAGCAGATTAAAACGCTCCATGTAGTTATATCTCCATCAACTGATCATATTAAACATTCAAACATAGAGGAAACAAGAAATGAGCAGTATCAAAATATCCCACGAAAACTGCAGTTGCTTAATCTTTTGGATCAGACCCAATATATTACTAAAATGAGTTCCTGTGAAACTTGATGGTATTATCTGTGGATTCCAAAATGTAGCTTAGATATAAACTAAAAAATAAAAGAAATGTTACTGAAAAGAAGTTTTATAACTTGTTTCACTTCATTAATAAATGGAGTGTTTTTATCTCAAGTCTGACAAAAAAAAAAAAAAATATGCTGTGAGACATTCTATTACTCTGGAGTAAATAATTCTTGAAAGTCATTTAAGGGTATTTTTATCCACAAATGGTAATCGACAGTAAGAAGATAAAATTCTGAATACTCTTGCCGTTTAGCATTGGGTTTTCTTAGCTGAATGTTTAAAAGAAAAGATGTTATTGCTTCATTGAATTTTAAGGCTCATTGAATCTGTCTTTCTCTGTTTGTTTTTTGTGGTGAATTTCTTACACAAGATTTGTAGATTTTTTTTAAAATTCTCATTCTTGAATTAGGTCCCAGATGTTACTGCTCGACAAAGAGTATTATTTTTTTCGTTTATTTCAGTGCAATTTTTTTCTTTTTATTTTCTTAGCTCTTTTGTTACTTTGAAGAATATTGGAAAGGATTTTTTTTTGTAGAAGACATGTATTTGTGTATTATTGTATGTGTTTGTATTTGTATTATTATTCTATTAAATTAACGATTAACCAACATATAACTTTTTTAAAAGTTAACATTTAATTAAATTTTGTATTGCTTACTTAATTCTTCTGAGACATAGGACTAAACTTTAATTTTTAAAAGAAATCTTACATTAGAAAAGTATATAAACTTAAGAATAAATATAATATTTCTTCTGCCTAGAAATAAAAAATAAGTTGCTAAACATTTGAAAGAGAATTTTTGAAAAGGATTATCAGACTTTTCTTTGAAAAAATGTTTAAGAGAAAATATTTATACCATCAAGAATTTTGAAAACATTAAGTGCAACTAATAGCATAGATTCCATATGTTAAATCCAATAGTTCATCAAATATTACGCGCAAGGTACTGTAAAGTTAAAAAAACTAGTTTTATACTGATGAATCAGTTACTTTGAAGCACCTGACATGGACGAAGTCATAAAAATTAACTCTAGGTATAGTAGCGGCTTCAATTAATTAATAAATTAGCAAATAAATTAATATGTTTAAGATAGACAAGTATCATTATAGATAGCAAGAGAACACTGTTAATATTATTCCACTGTAATGAGATAAATGTGAATTTTATCTAAGATTCTAAAAGAAGAATTATCCAAGAGATTTTCAGCAACTTTATGTTCTTGTTCTAGGATTAACCTTTAAATGTTAACTTGGTGGTTCCTGCTCAGCGTAAAGAAAATAAATCTGGCTAAAGTGTAGAACAGGAGGTGATATCAATTTTTAGGCGACTGGAATTTGTCGCCAAGCAACTTAATTTAGCGATTGGTGCTCCGATAATTTACAAATTGTATCTTTGCAATACAAATAATGAAACATTCATGTGAAATAAAAAAAGCATATATAAAGCTGTAAATAAAGCACAAATATAAAAAATTTACTTATTTTTTTAAGTAATAGGAAATCGCAAATTAGAATACTAAAAAAAAAGTTACCTGTGCTCTCGAAAGTTCTTCTAAAGTTGTGTAAATTTCTTTCACATACATTTTCATACATTGAATTCGTGACAGTTTTCTTCGAAATATTAAATTCCAAAGAAATGCCTTCACAGTTCGACTTTCGCACCCACATATTCGTCAACATCAAAACCTCAAACATGCCCAGATTACTTTCTTTGAACCAGCTATTCTTCCTTACAGGTGTTTTCATATGATGCACATTTGCTCCTTTCTTTCGGCACTCCCAAATATATCCATCTTTCGAAACCTTTTTAGTCAAACACATAGTTTTCTTACAAACTGAATTTTTAGCATTTGCAGCAATTAATCGTTTTCCATGCACCACTTTGTTACAGATAGTTTCCCCTTTTGTTTAAAATCATGAAAAAGAAACGTAAATCATTCCTTTCAGATATAATCGTCAGGATAAGTCGATAGAACAAACGAAAAACAGGAAAATCGAATAAATACAAATTGTACAGAAAAATTCAAAAAATCTTTCACGGAAGAAATCTTAATGTAAAGTAAAATCAAACAATAAATATTGAAAATTTTAATAGGAAAATCGTCTGTCTTTTTAAAAGCATCCGCATTTCTTTTAAATAACAAATATGAATTAATTAAAAAGCGCACGTGATCTTATCTGCATAAGACCACAAATCAAAAATCAAGGGTTACTGAATAATTTATCCTGCCAGAATGAATTAGTTATTTTACCATGATACCTAGATAAATATCGCCAAATCCAAAGTGCTCCCTGTACTGCACTTTAGTCAATAAATCTTAATTAATTATGATCTCTTCTTTATTTTCTCAGTACACATAATAAAAGAAAAAATTAGTCATGTAGTCCAGAATCTAATGTATATTCGTGAGAAATGAATATCTAAATCGCATTGTATGTCACGTGTTCTTAATTAAAAGCCAACTAATATGGATTGCGAATGGTTCCAGCATGACTCCAAATGAGTGCACTATTTCACCTTTTCTGCACTTTCCTTATTGACTCAACTCAAAAATTATTTTCTTTAGAAGCAACTATTAAGTGTACCTGTGTTGTGCATAACAATTTTTGACTACCAGAACAAAATAAAGTAATTCATTTCTTTTAAGATAAGGATAGGCTAACTTCTTCCTGTGGAGATTAGAATATATGAGTTAAGGTGTAACGTTACTTAAATTTTTTTTTTAAAAAAGCATTATATTTCTTTTGATTTAAAAGAGAAATAGTTCAAGTGTTTCTTGCAAAAAGGATTTCACTCAGAAACAGAAATATCAAATAATATTTTTAAAAAAATTACTTCTTGCATTTTTGATAAAAATTAAGAATAGCATATGATATTCTTATAATATCATTTCATTAACGCGAAAGAAAACGCAAACGGAATGATTTAGATATCTTTTTCATAAAAACTTATCGATTTTGTCTCATTTTAGAAAAAATTTTAAAAAAATAGAAAATATCATTATTTTGTAAAATAAATTATACCGTATCGTGGCGAAGTAAGTAGTGGTTTTTCCGATTTTGAAATTATTTTTTGTCTGAGTCTCAAAAAAAAAAAAAGATCGTGTTTTAAAAACGTCAGGGATAAAAAGAAAAAAGAAAAAAACCGTCGAAAAATTGGAATTTTGCCGCTCGGCGGGAAAAATAATTATGCTTTTTAAGATTTGTAATTAATATCTTTTTAACTAATCGGAATATCAGAATATAAATGGTCAAAACGGATTTCTCGAATCACTTCCGATCTTTTGGTACCTTCGGCGGGTTTCTGCATCGTGTGGTTTGTGAGAAAGATACACCTAGTCAAATAGTCGCATAGATACATAGATACGTTTGTTTACCTTCGAATTTTAATAGTGTAGATACTACGCTTTGTGACATAAATGTGAATATACCCATAATAATATAATAATGGCATAGTATACACATTATTTGACAGATAGTTGTAGTTTCAATGCAATATATGTTTATAAGAAATTAATAGATACATATGACTTAGATCACTGTTTCTCAAACTATGGAGTGTGCCCCCAAAGGGGAAGTGACAACTCTACGTGGGGGGCACAAGCATGTTAAAAAAAGTTGAAAACTAATATTATTTTTTTTTTTAAAAATGAATAATTTACTTAATGTAAACAAACAAAATGCATTATGACGTAATAAAAATTAAAATTCACATTTACACTGAATGTAATAAACTGAGATAAATGTATCAGTATTGCACCATGTATTTTATAATGAATTTAACACTGCTAAGAGCAAGTTTTAAAATTACCAATATCTCTATGGTCTTGTTATATATAAAATTATATTCAAGATTTAATACTTACCTTGCATTTTGTCCTTAATTGCTGATTAAAAGTTATGCGAATCACTTCCCAATGCCACCCTTTTCTATTCAGTCGCACGTATGTGACATGTTTTGGGGGAGGGGGAGAAAAGGAATAAATAAGCAAATCCTCTAAAATAAATAAATACTTCGCAAATACCGTAAAGGTTCTTCAAATGCATTCCAAAGCCTTCGGAATGATTTTATAGATAGCAGTGTAAAGAAAAGATCGTACTTCGCGGAAAGACGTATATATACGTCCGGAACAATTAACACTTTAGCTGAGCTAGACGTATTACATACATCTTTTGCAGTTAAGAGGTTAAAGTCATATTGTAGCTTTAGCGTCAAAGTATTACATTGTTAAATTCAATACATTGTTGTTGTATGACGTGGGTGTGATGCAAATTGTGTGTTTGAATATTGTGTCGAAAATATTTAAAGTTTGAGAAACACTGACTTAGATAATGGTTAAGCTCTCTTAATTTATGCATAATTTTTTTAATTCTTAATAATAAAATTGCACATTATTCAAGGAAATATCTTATCGGGAAACACATTATATATATAACAGTCATTTATATCCAGGACCAGAATAAACAAAATAGTTTTGGGATAATGCCATTGGTTTCTCTCTTACTTGTATACGAAATCGAGTGCGCAAGCTTTTGTTAGAATAAAACATGATGCACACAGTACTTAATTTATCATTCAGAAAACTACAGGCTGATCCTTTGAATAATAATGAATTTTTATATAAAGAATATGCCCTTTCTCTATAGTTTCAGAATATATTATGCCACATTCTGGATTCCCGATAATGAAATGGGGAATTCTAACATAGACTATATAAAATACGATGCTGAATAACAATGTATTGCATTCATCTTTTAGTAAAAACGTCTACAATGTATTGATTTCGTAATATAATTATTTTCAAATAATTATATCGAATTTGTAGCAACAGAGACAGTTTGAATTATGATAATATTTATACAGTTAGCATAGTTATATGAAGCTAATTTATATGTATTGGACTAAAATTTCAAAAAAAAATACTCAGCATAATTTTAGGTTCTGGATTGTAAAAATCATAAATAATTTGTAGAGTTCAATAATGTTTGAAATGTATTTTTTTACTATTTTAGCGTCCATCGCATTTTAAATTGGAGGATAATTTTAATGTTTTGTACATTAATAAGTTTAATAAATATTTAAATATAAGTTTTATAATGTTTTACAAAATTCAGGTAGTGTTTTCCATACAAATTATAGCAAATTCACTCAACTTACTTAACTTTATTTTATAAACAGGGGTTTAAAATAATAAGTAGAATGAAAAAAAGTATTAACACTAAAAATAAGTTAAAGATTTTCTTAAACAGCTTATTATTCCTTCGAAGAAAATTTAAAAAATAAAACACTAAAAAGATGAAAATTTTTAAAAATAAAAATCATCTCAAAGAACCAAAATGGTTAAAATATTCAATTACAGCAAAATATAAGATAAAACTAGAAGAAAACAAACATTCAAAGGTGACCCACACACACTCACTCTTCAGGATATTTGATTAACTACAAGCTTGAAATTTCACAGACACGTTTCTTTTTTGAGCTATTCAATACAAGCAGGTTTTGTGGAAATCGATTTCCAAAGGGGTTGCGTGTGCGTAAAAGGTATTATTAGTATTTTTTATTTTATTTTTTATTTTTGAATTATATTAAGCCAAATAATTTGAAATTATGCAAGACTGTTCCTTTTATTTAGTAGAGAGCCTCTAAGAACAGTTTTATGATAAAACAACCCCAAAGAAGGGGAAGATGGATAAGGGGGTAGGAGTGGTACAGAAAAACTCTATTTCTTTCATTTATTTGACCTACAGACTCGGAATTTGCTAGGTATATTCCTTTTGTTGATTAGAGATCCACTACAAAAGGGCTTTGCAGAAATCAACTCTAGGGAAGGGGTTACAGTTACAGGGGGTGTAAAGGATAATTACACTTCCGTTTTAAACAATCATGCCCTGTCTTTTTTTAATTAATAGTTGAGTGTTGTGAAGTTTTTTTTTCAATGCAATCGAAACTTAAAAGTTCTAGTTATTAGATGTGAAAAAAACAACAAATTTTAATTAAGTTACCTGGAAATTAAAGCATTAAAACAAGGTGCATATCATTGCACGCGCACCCGGACGTTTCCTCGTAAGATTGAATCTAAATTTGGATTAAGATAGGAATGATTATTTGATATTAGGACGTAATATTACTAGAAGTGAGAGTAGGCAAATTAAATAATTATAGTGGTCTAAGTTACGCGATTCGGTTTAACTATTACTGTGTGTTTGTTCATTATAGATTCTCGCTTAATTAATATTATCTAAATTGTTTGACATGTAAGTTCTATTCTTAATAAAGTCATAATAAGAATCAAAAATGTCTATTCCTTTTGCAAACCCTACACCTCTAGCTCACGCTGACAATTAAAGATACCGTCACCAAAGGGGGGCGGTATCACACGTTTCTTTTTTGAGAAGTTCAATGAGAGCAGGTTTTGTGGAAATCGATTTCCAAAGGGGTTGCATGTGGGTAAAATGCATTAATGGTAATTTTTTTTTAATTATTAAGCCAAATAATTTGAAATTATGTAAGACTGTTTCTTTTATTTAGTAGCGAACCTTTAAGAACAGATTTATGGTAAAACAACCCCAAAAGAAGGGAAGATGGATA
>BMAV01002412.1:0-22137 GCA_019973955.1 Trichonephila inaurata madagascariensis | reverse complement strand
TTTTCTTATCTATAACTTCAGTAAAGTTTAATAATTTTCATTAGAAGTTAAGGTGTGTGTGCCATTAATAATACGAAAAGTAAGATTTTCTAACACAAAAACTGCAACTTATATTAATACTTTAGATATGACAATATGCTTTAATGTCAAATATCAACAATGAAAAGGAAAGTCATTATCAAACATAAATATGATAATGCATTTGAGAGATACCACGCGCCTTTCGAAGGAACTTTTTAACGCATGCTAAGCCTAAATTAACGCAAACTTTGGTTTATATTAATTTAAAATAGGATAACATAACATTTCTTTTTAAACTATTTTGTTTTTTAATTAAATTAGATTCAAACATTTAAATAATAAAAAATAAAAGGCTATTACCGGGGGAACCACTATCCGGTAACATAAAGGCCCCGGCCAGGGGTAGCCCACCATATCTAAACGGGCCTAAGTTCAGGGGCCTCAAAATTTGTCTCTACAGTCCTACACTTACAGGGCTCTCTTATCTAAAAAAGGGTCCTGTAGAAATTTTGATAAAGGGTCCCCTCAAAGCTAGCTACGCCAGAGCTTAGAGCTAAAAGATTTGCTAAAATTTGAGAAAAGAGTTAAATACATAAAAAGTTATTCTAAAAATACGATCAATAGATTTTTTTTTCATGTAAAAGAAAAGGACATTTTATTCTTTTTCCCAAGAAGGTACTTGTCGACTTCAGACGAGTGATAAAACCCCTTGTCAGACGACTTTGTGAAGTAGCGTTAAAAAGCCGCACTGAAGACCCTCTGAGCAGAAGCGGGCATGTTAAGTCATCAAGGCTCAATGTCCGGGAGTGGAAGTGTGAAGACAAAATCCTGTTCAGGTATTTGAAAGATATTGGTCAAATTACTAGGAGTCATCACTAATCCCAAAAATTCTCATTCATCTTAAATCAAATCAAAATGGAGAAGATTATTAACACTGTGAAATGATTTTAATACAGAATTGTACTATATTCGGAAATACGTATCAGTTATGTTTGTAATTGTTGCTTTAAAAAAGCTTCGTCTTCGATGCGGTTTTTTTAAAGAAACGTATTTAATAATACATAATTAATTAAGGTTTTTAAATGACTCTGAAAAATAATATATTTTTCAGCAGGAACGTCTAAAAAGTATACTTAGTTGCTAACCGCGATGCTTACCATTAACTGGACTAGAAGTTAAGGAAAAAAAAATCAAAAAATTTCTCAATGTTCCCCAAATCTTTCAATTTGGAAAAAGGTAAAAACGGGGGCTAAAAGCTCGCAAAAAAATTTATTACTTACATATTCTCGGGGGAATTTTTTTTGAGCGCAATGAAAAATACAAACTGACAAATATGAAACCGGAGTGTAAAAATGAAATTTTCACTACTTCATATTTTTGGCGTCATTGGCCTTTGAATTTAAAAAATCGGTGCCCCCAAAAAACGTAATTTATGAGGCCCCCAACTTTTACTTAACTTTCATTTTTTTCTGCTACTGTTATCGTTTTCAAAAAAATACCAAAAAAGATTTTTTGCAACTGCTCAAAAGAAAATTTTTTTTGCTGAGGGGTGAGATAAATCTGTAAATTTTTGCTCAAAAAGGACCATATGCGAAAAAGGGGCCCAAAAGAAACCCAAATGTTTCCTCCTTTTAAAACTCAGGATTAAAGGGAAATTTTCTCATGTACTGTATCCTTTTTCAAGATTTTCCCCTTTTCCTCATGTATCCCTGTTAAAGGGTGAACTAAAAGTGATGGTTTAAAAAGGGCAGAAACTACACCAAGGGGGAAAATTTAAAGGGGGAAAAGTTTTTTTCCCCTTTTTTTTGTAATTGAAAAAACACTTTCAAATTTTTAATATATATAAATTGCGAAATATTCCAATTCCTTGAACATAATAAAATGATTTGTGAACACTGCAAAAAAAAGGATATCAAAATAAAAATTTGATTTACTTTTGTGAAAATTCCCAACGATATGATTTTTTTTAAATTTAAATTTCCGATTGCATCGAAAATACTATGTTACGAAACGTGTAACGTAAGTATACATCTAATGGAGTCAGGTTTCAAGCAAAATAAATTATTTAAAAATACTTTCAGTATTAAAAATATTTTTTTAATAATTTTTTCAACGAAATTTGTTTTGTTTTTTATTGACATTGTTATAAAAAAGAGTTTTCAATATTTTTTTTTTTTTTGATACACCAGTTGATACATGAATCTAATTTGATTAATTATTTTTTTTTAAACTTTTTTTTGAGCTATATACATGATTCTCCCTACCCTCCATTATACATACATGCCTGGGTTTTTGGTTTGATCCCTTTAATCCCCAAGAGCCTGGAAAGTTAGGTAACTTCCCCGTCAAATAGATATTTCTATTAAATATAACTTCAGTAAAATTTTTTAATTTTTTATAAGTAGGTAAAACGGGGGGGGCTATAGATAATACAAAAAATTTAAAAAATTTGTAACATACATTGCCTTATGTCAATACTTTAGAAATGACATTATGTTTAACCAAATGTAACCAATAATATGAAAAAAATATTTTCAAACATAAATTTAGTGTCCACAACGCACCCTTGGAAAAAAAATTCTTGACGCGCGTGCGTAGCTCAAAATTTAATACTCTTCTTAAAATATTAATTTACATTGCCCGCAAAAGGGGATGGGACATTACTACTTAAGTTTCAACTTTAGTTTATTAAAGATTAAACTAAATTCAAATTTTAAATTAAAAAATATAGAAAGATGTTACAAAGAGGCAACACTATCTGGTACGTGAAGCCCCTTTCCGACCGGGACGAGCCCACCGTATAAGTATAATCATACGGGGCCCCAATACAGGGGGAAAAAATTTTAACTACAGCCCCTAATAGGGCTCTTATATCAAAAAGAGCCCCGTAAAACCCTTTGATGAAAACCGTTCAGGCTACTTCGCCAGTGCTCAGAGCCGAAAGAATAACAACACTTTATATAAGGAAAGTTTTAAATACTTAAGAAGTAATCCAAAAAAAAAATATCGAGCAATAGTAATTTTTCTTTTTATGTGGCATTTAATTTCCTTCCCAAAAACGTCGCCAAAAAGTGATGGTCGGCAACGGCATACGACTTTTGGACGCAGTTCAAAACCTACGAAAAGAAAAACCCCCAGCGAAGTCTGATGCATGTTTATTCCATCAGGTTTCAATGTCCTGTGGAGTGGAAGTGAAAAGAGAGGGACCTACTTCAGATACTTGCCTAGATACTTGTTCAATATTACTAGGTACGTCGTCACCAATTCTCGTTAAATTTCTCGTTGAACATAAATCAAAATCAAAATAATTATAATATTACCACAGTAAATTTTTTTTTATAATACAGAATATTTTAAAAAACTCTGTTTTGGGGAAAATGCAAATCACATATGGAAACCACGATTGATTGGCTCCGTTTGGATCGACGATCATGGTGATTACAGCAAGGGGCTTTTCCCCGACTAGACAACAAAAATTGCTCCCTGCGAAAAGCAGAATACAGTCACTGGTATCTCCCCCTTTAAAGTACTTCTCGATGAAAGCCACAGGTTCACCTACTCACGGGAATTCCTTCTCAAATCTACCGGTGAGCACCCAAGCCATTATGAAAAAGGAGGAAATGGTAAGTGAGTTTAAAAACCCTCCCCATGCACTAGAAATGATTCAATGAGCATAAAATTCCCACTACCTTGGTAGTTGAAAAAATAATTCTAACGATCCCATTTCGGATGAACCGAGTGTAATTTAAAAAAAAAAAGTTATGAAAAAAGCGCAAAAAAAAAAGAAAAGGAATCCACAAAAGAGTTTATTTTTCCCAAAAAAGACGGCCAGGCCCGTTTCCCCGTCACTAACCGGGATCCCATAAAACGGAAGTAATTTCTCGGACTTAGAACAGGATTTTAAAACATCCACTCCCGACTAACAATAATGAACTTCTGATTAGTTCCCCCTCGTTAAACTTCCCCACCTGTCTGCAAAATCAAAAAATTTCCGCGATAAAATTTAAAATTAAATTTTTCGAAAAATTCCCCAAAAATTCGCAATAGAACTGCCGGTGTTTAATTAAAAATTTTCACAAATGATTTTGAAGAATATCAAATCTTATCCACTTCTTGAAAGCGGATAAAAATTAATTCTAAATTAACCGTAAACCTGAAAAAGAAAAAACTGTAAAAAAAGGTCTCCCGAGTTTCTCAAAAATCGAAGATACCCAAAAAATTTAGTAGAAGGGTTTTTTTGGGTTTGAAAGCTGCGCGCTTACCGAAAAAAACAAAAAACCCTTCCATTTTTTTCTAATATTTCCCCGAGAAACGCCAAAAAACAAAATATTTGATTTAACAAAATTAGGTTACTTAAAAATTAAATTTGATGGTTTCGTGGGGGGAAAAACAATGTTTAACCGAATAATTTTTTCATACGCGCGCCACATCAACCCAATGTTTAAAAAAGCGGTAAAAACGCACGCTACGAGAAACTGCCAAATCAAAAAAAAGCAGGAAAACCCCTTTTTATTAACTGCAGGGGGGGTACGGTTTCGGCATGTTATACAAATTTAAATTCCCCAACCAAAGAAATTGCCCCCTTTGTTGATCAATGAAAAAAAACTTTCGCCAGTAAATGGATTAAAGAAGAATTTTTTTTGCTAACATTGTTAGTGGAGAAATCCCATCAAACCCCCACTAATAATGAAAAAAAATATAACAGAAAAAAAGATTCCCACCGTGGTTTTAGCCAAGAAAATATACCTCTGACTTAATACAAGTTCTGGAACTTTTTTAAAGTCATTTAAACCTAGTAAAAAAAATCTAAAAATTTTCGATCTTCTCTCTAAATTTAAAAATCAAGTTCGGACAAAAAAAACCCCCTACTAGCAGAAGCTCTCTGGATAAAAATTTAATTTATATTTTTTAACCTTTAAATTCTTTTCCCAATTATTTTTTCTTTATAATAGTTGTTTTTAAAAAAATAAACTAAAATTAGAAAAATTTTTCAAAAAAAGCTAGTGCAGTTTAAAAACCCCTTCAACCTCAATCAAAGCCCACCTCCCCAGCACCACTCTTTGGTTCTCCCTCCTAAAGTCACGCCCTCCTCTCCCAAAACTGCAACACCAAACATTGAATAACCCGATGGGGTGGAAGACTGCTGACGCAGTCAGGCTTACAAAATTTCATCAATCATCCGTCATCATTGGGAAATGCTTCTTCGTAGGTTTGAAGATAACCCAAAAGCGTCGGTTTATCGGCTTTTTAGAAATTTTAATATTGCATTAAAATTTAAAATTTGTAAATGACTCTTAAAAAGTAAACACATTTCAGCCGGAACGTTAAAGATGTTTACTTATAGTTGCTAACCAGCACATTCACCTTTAACTGGTCTTGGGTCAAAGAAAGAAAAGCAAATTTTCCCCATTTACATTTATTTTTTAAACTCCGGTTCAGTTAAAAAAATTGAAAAATAGAAACTCGTTTAGATACAATTGCTCAAAAATATATATATATATATATATATATATATATATATATATATATATATATATATATATATATATATATATATATATTCACGGGGCTCTATTTTGAACACAATAATATTACAAACTCGCAGTTTTGATACCGGAATTACAAAACAGAGTAAAATGAACTTTTAACCGGCAGCTACTTAACTCCATGTTTCATACCCTGGTTCAGTTAACGGTGATTACCTGAAAATTTAGAAGATTATTCGAAGAATTTAACTTCCCCATTAACTAGAATTACAAAATTAAAAAAATAATATTAATAAACTGACCAGCAAAAAAAAGCACTGAAAATTTTCCCGGATTGTATTAACCCAAATTGGGAACTGAAAGGCGTATTAAAAATAATTTTACCTTAGCGTCCCCACGATTGCGGGGAAAGAACCCCCCCCTTCTATTTTTTCATCACTGTTTTTCATTGGTGCTAAGGAAAGGGAAGCCTTATTTTTTGGGGTCAGTCCCCCTTTTGTGGTTCGCATCAAAAAATTTTTTTTAAATTTTCTAAATTGTACTTACCTTTAATGTTTTTCTGCAATATAGTTTTAGTTTTTTACTCTAAAAAAACTTAACATGAGTTTTGTAAATCTTTTAAAAGAGTAAAGCAAATACTGTTCCCATTTTGTGTTTTAAAACAATATCAAACTTTTCATATAAAATGGGAAAAAATCAAATTCTTTGAACATTATAAGACAATTTGTGAAGAATACAACAAAGGATCTCAAAATGTTAATAGGTAGTGATGAATGTGATAAGTAACCATTTTTACTTTTTGTTGCGATTTTCTTTAAAATGAAACTTCCGATTACATGGTATTATTATCTATTGCAGATCCATATCCCTGTGACGTGCAGAAACGTGAAGAAACATGGTATTATTAACTTGATTTTTCCCACTCAGGTTTTCCACTTGTCAGCGCCAAAAAAACTTATCGAAAGGAATGGGATCGGGAGATCCATATCCCCCTTTACGTGAAGAAACGTGAACATGGTATTATTATTTACGAAACGAGTGACGCAAGTATACATCTAACGAGGCCAGGTTTGAACCACAAGAATTTAAGAATGCTCTTAGCATTAAACGCATTTTTTATAATTTTTTCAACTTAATTCGTTTTATATATATTCACTGAAATGGTTTTCAGAAAAAATTTTTTTAATTCACCTGTTTTTTTTTAGATTATTTTTTTTTTAATTTTTCAATAAATAAGTTCATACGTGAACCTAACTTTATTATTATTTTTTTACTTATTTGATCTACTTACCTGTTTTGTCCGCCCTTCTTTTAACACACATACTATAGCTCTTTTGCTCTATTTCATTTAAACCCTAACAGGCATTGAATGCTAGGTAGCCACAAGCAAACAGATACTTCTTTTATGTATAATTTCAGTAAAATTTAATAATTTTGATAGGTAGGTAAAGCGTGTGGGCTATAGATAATACGAAAAATAAATGTTTTTGAAACAGGCACTGTACCATATTTCAATACTTTAGATATGGCATTATTCTTTAATGCCAAATATCACCAATAAAATAAAAAATCATTTTTAAACATAAATATGATGATGCATTTGAGAGATGCCATACTCCCTTGGAAGGAACTTCTTGACGCGTCCCTAAATTAGAATTAATACTCTTCTTAAAATATTATTTCATATTGTGCTTCAAAAATAGCATGGAACATTACTACTTCATCTTCAACTACTTGCATTCAATGATTAAATTAGATTGAAAGATCTAAAAAATAAAAAAATATGAAAAATCTATCTTTATCTAAACTTATCTTTAATTTTTTTTGCAATATAGATTGTAGAGTTTTCACTCTACTAAAACAACTGAAAACAAGAGTTTTGCAAATGCTGTAAGAACGGTAAAGAGGAAGAACTGATCCTGTTTTTTGTAGTTTCAAACAAGACTATCAAAACTTTGTCACATAAAATGGGGAAAAATCAAATTCTTTGAACATTATAAGATAATTTTTGAAAAATACAACAAAGGATCTCAAAATGTAAATAGGTAGTGATGAATGTGATAGTTAACAATTTCCTTTTTGATTAGATTTTCTTTAAAATGAAATTTCCATTTCCATTATTATTTTACGAAACGAGTGACGCAAGTATAACCCTAGGGGGTCAGGTTTCAACTACAAGAATTCATTTAAGAATGCGCTTAGTAATAAAAGTATTTTTTATGTGTTTTCAAAACTGAATTTATTTTATTCATTGAACTTGCTTATAAAAAAATTAATTCGCATTTTTTTTTTTTGAGATTTTTTTTAATTTTTCATAAATGGTTCATACGTGAACCTACCTTTATATTTTATTTTCTTATTTGATCTCTACCTTTTTCCCCCTCCTCTTTTCCCCAAACGGGCTCTTTTTTGTTTAAAACCTTAACAGGCATTGAATGCTAGGTAGCTACAAAAAACAGATATTTTTATTATGTATCCAGAAAAATTTTTTTTTGATAGTTAAGAAATGCGCTTGCTATGTAATAGAAAAGAAAATATTTCAGTAACAAAATGCACCTTTGTAAATACTTTAAATACGACATTATTCTTTAATGCCAAATACCTTCAATAAAATGAAAAATCATTTTTAAACATAAATATGATGATGCATTTAAGAGATGCCATATTCCCTTGGAAATAACTTCTTGACGCATGCCTAGATAAGAATTAATACTCTTAAAGTATTATTTTATATTGCTTCACACATAAATAGGGTGGGACATTACTACGTTTTCAACTACTTGTCGTATTCAATGGTTAAATTAGATTAAAAGGTTTAAAAAAAAATAAAAAAATATAAAATCTATTATAGACAGGGGCAACCACTATCCGATAACGTGAATCCACTACTAACAGCCCAAATATTTACTTCACTTTAAAGAAAATTTTAAATACATAAAAAGTAATTCTAATAAAAATATCGTAAAATATTTTTTATTCTTTTCTTCATTTATGCAGACACAGGCATTTAATTCAACTTCCAGGAAGATACTTGTAGCAAGTGAATGAATATTAATGTAGAACATTGTTCCCCTAAAGGGCTTTGGGCAAGTGACCACGTGATTTTGAACCATGATAAAATGCATGGATGCCGCCCCCCCTCAGAACTCCCAGACCACATCAACGGTGGGACGTTTTTGTCGACAGATTTAACGTGCATCGCTGCCCTAAACGCGGGTCTTCTGTGGTACTGGGCTGTTGACATGTCTGCCAAAATAAAAAACCCTGACCACTGGGCTTCGCCCACAATTAATACCCCTTACCGCAAATACTTGTAGAAATGACAGCCGAATAATCAAGATCGCTGTTAAAAACTTTGTGCAGTCGCAGTTCAAAATCTACTGACAATGCATTCTTGAGCGGCCCTGATCATGTTATACAAAGCCAATGCCCCTGTGCAGTGGAAGTGTGAAGAGGGGGATCAGTTTAGTTATTTAACTAGATACTTGTTAAAAATTACAAGGTACGTCATCACTAATATTTCGAAATTTTGTCGTTAAAAAAATTTAAATCAAAATGGATAAGAATATTCCACTGTAATTTTTTTGTAATAGAAATATTTTAAAAACTCAGTGTTCGGAAATACATGTAAGTATAAGGCAACTTCTTTTTAAAATAGCGTCGGTCTTCGATGCGGCTTTTAAAGAAAAGTTTTTAATATTACATGTTTTTTCAGCTTTGTAAATGGTTCTTAGAAAGTAAATGTTTTCGCTGGAACGCCCAAAAATTTCTTACTTGTTAACCCGCGATCACTCGCGCGGGGTTTTTATCCCCCAGCAACAAGAAAACCCCCCTCAATTCAAAAAGAATCGCAGACCCCGTTTTTTTCGGCCCCCATTTTAAGTCAAAACCTTCGGTCTGATGTAATCAATCTCGCTAGGACGGTTGGAATGTTATGACCCAAAAGTTTATTTGGGGTGCTGAAACCCCCCCCAATGATTGAGTTATGTATTTGTACTCAACATCTACGGAAGAATACGTTTTAACTTTCCGTTTAAAATTTTTTTTTTATCAAATATATTAATATACACGAATATTTTTTTTTAAAAATTTCAATAAATTTGGTAAAAAAATAATATAATTCTATAAAATAATTGTAAAATAAAATTTTTTTAAAAAATTTTTCAAAACATTTTCAAAATTTTGACAAAACTCCATGGGAAAGGGAGAAATAGCGACTTCGTAGTCTATTAGATACTGTATCAACAGATTGTCAAGATGAAAAAATAATTCGTGACTGCATTTCGAAACCCAAAGTGGGAGGGGGGAAACTTGAAATTTTGTAAATATTTATACCACTGATGAAATGTGCACTATATTTTTTATCCGAATATGAAACCTTTGGTCATTGCGAATATTTTATCATCTACTTAATACGCAGAATTAATGCTTCCTTTGCCTATCTCATTCGGTTCTTCCTGAAAATAAATAACATTCAATATTATTAAAGGAGATTAGAATGGATCTTTTTTTACCACAGTGGGATATGAGATCGGATCTCCCAAACCTTAAAAAACCCCCAAAAAAAGCTTTACAAAGGGAATATAAAAAAAAGGGCATTAATCCCCCAAAAAGGGCTTTGCACTGTTTGTCCACGGGTAAAAGATGAAAAAAATTATTTTTTTTCAATGTAAAAAAAATATGTGCTTAAAGCATATGAATACAGTCTCTCTGAATGTTTGAAAAATGTTTAAAAAATATTTTTTTTCTTTTTTTTATATCCTTATCATTAATTGAAAAGTATATTTATTACTGATATATATGTTTTATTTGTGTTTTATGAAAAATAAAAAATTTGTACTTCAAAATAAAAATTTTTTGTAGGTTTATTTTAAAATTTAAATCTAGTCTTTTTGAATGCAATAAATTTAAAATTTTGTTTGTATAATACAAAAGCATCTTTATTCATAAATATATATCATAATTTGGGTTAAAAAAAATTTCATTTTTATATACACGTGTTAAAAAAGGGTTTGGGGTGTTCTCTACACCCCCAGAAACTGACGGTAGAAAAAAGGGGCAGTGACCGCGGGTTAACCCCAAATTACCATTAAGTACGGCGGTAAAGAAAAAAAAATTTTTTTCCCCGTTGTATTTATTTTTTTTAAAACCAGGTCATATAAAAAAAAAATTTAGCGGGGAAATATTAATTTAAATTTGGGCACTTGAAATTCATGGGGTCTATTTTGGCAAAACGAGATTAAACCCTCCGTTCTAAAACCGGGTTCGAAACGGGTAAAAATAAAAATTTTTTCCGGGGGATTATTTCCATGTTTTATATCCTGGTTGTGTGTTCGGTGAATACCATTAAAAGGAGAACAATATTCAGGGAAATTTTAAATTCTCCAGAAACTACAGTTACAAAATTTTAAAAAAAAAATATAAAACCAATAGAAGACAATATGCTCGATTCCATTGTCTCTGCGTTGGGGTATGAATCTATGAAATGCATAGCAAAAAAAAATTTTAGCGTCGCGTCCACACGATGGTGGGATTGAACCCCCCCTTCTTTTTTCTGTCTTTTATCACTACGTAAGATTAGGTGCTTTAAAAAACACGGTAGGCGACTTCATATTTTGGGCGTGAGTGGCCCCTTTCATCTAATAAATAGGGGCCTCCCAAATAGGTCATTTTAGTGTCTTTCTAGTTTGTACTTAACTTTCATGTTTTTTTTCAAATACAGTATAGTTTTCATTTTTTTTACTAAAATTTTCAAAACGAAAAATTTTCAACTGCTTTAAAAATTTTTTTTGCCAGCTTTGTGATGAATCCGTGAATTTTGCTTGAGGGGCCATGAAATACGGCCTAAAATAAGTTTCCGCCCGGTTCACAAAAACTAGGATTGAAGAAATATATATCTCATGTACATCACCCTGTTCAAGATGAGCAACAAGTGATGGTGCAGAACAGTGGTTTTCAAAGTTTCAATATTTGCGACCCAATATTGAATCATAATTTTAATCTTCCCCCCTCCATAGAATAACAATGTATGGATTTCAATAGTACTATACTTTGACGCTGAAGCAACAATACGATTTTAACCTCTTAAGTTCCACTGTCTTATATATACGTCTAGCTCAGTTTAGGTGTTAATTGCCCAGACAGAGTAACCCACACGCAAGAATTTTTCAAGAGGGGCGGTACAGGGGTGAAAGTCCACCATTCTTGTATCATGCTTCTTTTGATTTTGTCGATTTTCGGGAACACAAAAAACAGTAAAAAAACTTATTGAATAAATAATTAGTATTAATTAATAAAATATATAGAGTTTATAACAAATATTTCATTAAATGTTACGTACTATATACCTCGAATTATAATGAAGAAAAAATTTGAAGGGCTTTGGGTGGAAGGTCCGGACTCCTAGGACACCACCCTTGTTTTCCCACTGCCCCGACGTATATATACGTCTTTCAATTACGTTATTTTTTTGTACGCTCTATACATAAAACTATTCTCAAGGTTTTTTGGGAAAGTATTACAAAGGGCCTTGACAGTGTTTTGGGTTTACTTTCTTTCAGAGGATTTCCTATTTATTTGCTTTTCTTTCGCCCCTCCCCCATTATATCACGTAAAAGTGCCTACGTAGAAAATGGTGGGGTTGGGAACAATTCCCCAACAATCGGCGTGAAGGGTATATATAATCAAGATAAATGTTAACTTTTTAAAAATTTTTAAAACCCAAATACAATGGGAATAATTTGGGTTTTTTTTAAACTTTTGTTCTTAACTTTTTTTTTAACCTTGTTTTTAAATGCATTGTAGTTCTAAACATTTTAAATGAATTATATAAAAGTAAATGTGATTTTATTTTTTTTTTATGTCAGAATACATTTGTTTGCTTCTCCTCTCAGTAAATTAATAATTTTTTTTTAAGATATTTTATTTTTGACTTTGCAACAGTTTCATCCGCCACGTATTTTTTTCTGTTGCATTTACTTTTTAACACCGTTTCAGTTAAAAGAAATTGAGGGCTGCAATTAATTTAAAATTAATTTCATTTACTTTACGGGGTACATTTTGAATACAAAGTTTCCGTCACAGTTCAAAATGGAGCTAAAAAAAAGTTAAAAAAGAAATTTTTAAACGCGTTCTTCTCCAGGTTCATACCCGGTTCTCCAATTGTGAATACCATTTAAAACATAGAAAATTATTCTAAGAATTTCTTCTCCCGTTTTTACAAAAAAAACCCAAAATTTAAAAAAACGTAAACAAAAAAAAACTACAGTAAAAATTTGATTCATTTAACCTGCATAAGAAACTGAAAGGCGCATTAAAAATAATTTCACAGTTGCCTCCACACGATAAGCAGGAATGGACCACTAATTCTTCTATCCGTCTTTCATCACTCGAAATATGACAAAGTTCTAACGACACGGTAAACCACCTCCTACTTTGGGCGACAGTGGCCCGAAACTGATAGATTATTTAAAAAAAATATTTTTTTTATCTTTTAAATTTTACTTACCCTTTAATGTTTTCATCAATGAAATTAGTTTTTTATTTAAAAATCTCAAAAAATTTTACAAATGCTGTAAGAATTGTAAAGAGGAAGTACATTTCCTCTTTTTAGTAGTTCCAAAAAAGACTATCAAAACTTTGTTATATAAATTGCGAAAAATTCCGGTTCCTTGAACATTGTAAGATGATTTGCGAAGACTGCAACAAAGAATCTCAAAATATAAATTGGTAGTGATGAATGTGATAACTAATCATTTCATTTTTTTGATGTGATTTTTTTTAAATTGAAACTTCCGATTTCATCGTATTAATATTTTACGAAACGAGTGACGTAAGTATACACCTAACGGTGTTAGGTTAGAAACAAAATAATTTAATTAAGAATGCTCTTAGTATTAAAAATTTTTTGTATATTTTTTTCAACTTAATTTGTTTTATACACTAAAATAGATTTAAAAAAAAAATCTTTTTCTCTGGTTTTTTTAAAAATTTTCTGTATAAAAGGTTATTATTTTTACTGATTTGAGCTACATACATGTTTTGCCCTCCGTCCTTTAAACACACATACCGTAGTTCCTTTGCTTTGTTTCATTTAAACCCTTAAAGCCATTGAATGTTATGTAGTTACAAGCAAACAGATACTTCTAATATGTATAACTTCAGTAAAATTTAATAATTTTGATAGCTAAGTAATGCGTGTGTGCTATAGATAATACGAAAAGTAAATGTTTCAGTAACAGACAATGCACCATATGTTAATACTTTAGATATGGCATTATTCTTTAATGCCAAATATCACCAATAAAATGAAAAGTCATTTTTAAACAAAAATATGATGATGCATTTAAGAGATGCCATATTCTCTTGGAAAGAACTTCTTGACGCGTGCCTAGATTAGAATTAATACTCTTCTTAAAGTATTATTTTATATTGTGCTTCATAAATAACATAGGATAGGACATTACTACGTTTTCAACTACTTGTTGTATTCAATGATTAAATTAGATTGAAAGATTTAAAAAATAAAAAAAATATGAAATCTATTATAGGCAGGGGCAACCACTATCCGATAACGTGAAGCCACTACTAACAGCCCAAAGATTTACTTCACTTTAAAGAAAGTTTTAAATACCTTAAAAGTAATTCTAATAAAAGTATCAAAAAATAGTTTTTTTTTTCTTTTTATTTATTCAGACACAGGCATTGAATTCAACTTCCAGGAAGATACTTATAGCAAGTGAATGAATATTAACGTAGAACTGTTCAGCTACACGAGGGTTTTGGGCAAGTGACCACGTGATTTTGAACCATGATCAAGTGACATGGATACCGCCTCCCTCAGAACTACAAGACCACATTAACGGTGGGACGTTTCAGCTGTCGACAGATTTAACGTGCATCGCTGACCTGCGCGGCGGGTCTTTAGTGGTACTGGGCTCGAACACATGACATGTCTACCATGATCCAAAACACTGACCACTGGGCTGTCGCAGCCTAATTATTATCCCTTACCGCAAATACTTGTAAAAATGACAGCCAAATATTCAAGGTCGTACTCTTAAATAACTTTGTGCAGTCGCATTTCAAAATCTACTGACAATGAACATCCTGCGAGCATTAGCCTGATGCATGTTATGTACAGCAAGCTTTAATGTCCTGGGGAGTGGAAGTGTGAAGAGGGGGATAAAGTTTAGTTATTTACCTAGATACTTGTTCAAAATTCCTAAGTACGTCATCATTAATATTTGCGAAATTTGTCGTTGAACTTAAATTAAAATCAAAATGGATAAGAATATTACCACTGTGAATTGTTTGTAATAGAGAATATATTAAAACTCAGTGTTCGGAAATACATGTAAGTAAAAGGCAAGCTCCTTTTTTAAAAAAGCGTCGGTCTTCGATGCATGGCTTTTAAAAAAATGTTTTTAATATTACATGATTTTTCAGGTTTGTAAATGGTTCTTAGAAAGTAAATAGTTTTCAGCTGAAACGTCCGAAAATTTACTAAGTTGTTAACTACCAAATTCACCATTAACTGTACTGGCGGTCTAAGAAAAAAAAACAATTTTTCCTCGTTGTATTTATTTTTTTAACACCAGGTAAGATAAAAAAAAATTAAAAGGGCTAAATATTAATTTAGAATAGCACTTGAACATTCACGGGGTCTATTTTGAACTCAACGATATTACACCTTCGCAGTTTTAAAACCGGAGTAAAGAAACTGAGTAAAAATAAAATTTTAACCGACAGTTACTTATTTTCAAGTTTTATATCCCGGTTGGGTTAACGGTGAATACCTTTGTAAAGGTAGAACAATATTCGACGAATTTAACTTCTCCAGAAACTACAGTTACAAAATTAAAAAAGAATAATAAACACTACAGAAACCAATAAAAGACGACTGATATGCTCGATTGTAGTGACTCTGTATTAAAAGCATGAATCTATGAAATGCATGGTAAAAATAATTTTAGCGTCGCGTCCACACGATGAGGGGGATCGAACCCCTCCTTCTTCTATTTGTCTTCCATCACTCGCAGTAAGACTAGGGGCGAAGAACACGATAGACAAATTCATATTTTCGGCGTTAGTGGCTCTTGATTAAAAATGTAGTTCCCAAAGTACGTCATTTTAGTTCTTTCCAATTTTAAACTTTCATTTTTTTTCTGAAAACATTATAGTTTTCAGTTTTATAAAAAAAAATACACAAAACGAAAAATTTGCAATACTTTAAGGTATCCGAATACGTTGGGGAACGTGATTTTAAAGTATAAATGGAAAATTTTCATGATATTTAATGTCACCTAGATTAAAACATGTAAAAATTGTTTTTAAGGACTTTTTGAAAAAAAAGTTATTTAAATACAACATTTTGGAAAATTTAATTTAGAAAAATTTTTTATCAAAATGTTCTTTTTGTAAAACATACCCTTTATTACAAAAATTTTTTTTTGCCTGTTTATATTCGACCTCTCTCAGAGTCTAAACAAATTTTGAAATATATAACTTGGGGAAGTGGGTTTTTTCATTTTTTTACGACAACAGAAAATTTTTAAAAAAAAAAAACGCCAATAATTATTTCAATGGGTGGTAACTCTGAAAATAATGTAATTTTTTCAAAATTTCTTGTTGAGCCTCTGTGGGAAAATCTGAGCTATATACAGGTTAAATATTATTATAATAAAGTATTTTTCACAAAAGGGAAACTTTTTTGAAAAATATTATTCTAATTTAAATTTTTTACCAAAATAGTGTATTTAAATGGGTTTTTTGTCAAAATGCCCTTTAAAAAATTTTATTCAAGTATTCTAGATCAAGTACCTAAATATCATGACAATTATCCATTTATCCTTTTAACATCTCTTTCGAACTGTCGGATACTTAAAATATTTTTTTTTTTTCCAGTTTGAGATAAATCTGTGAGATATTGTAGAGGGGCCTATGTAAATCGGCCCAAAAATGTTTCCCTGCCTCGGTTCTTACAACTCTGGGATTGAAGAAATATATATCTCATGTACATCACCCAGTTCAAGATGAGCAAAGGATGGTGTAAAAGATACTTTTTAAAATTTCAATTTTGCGACCCCAAAATTGAATCATAATTTTAACCCTCCCCCCCCACAAACTGCATGGGTTCAATAACACTATACGTTGCCAAGCAACAATACGATTTTAACCTCTTTAAATTCCCGTGCTTATACATACGTTTTGCTCAGTTTAGGTTTAGTTTCCCGGAAAATAACCGTAGGAATGTGTCAAGGGGAGGGGGTTCAGGTTTAAAACCACCATTCTCATTATGCTCCTTTTTTTTTTGTCAATTTTCGGGAAAAAAAACAGTAAAAAACTTATTTTAAAAAAAATTAGCATTAATTAATAAAAATTTAAAATTAATAACAAATATTTAATTAAATTTTAATCTATACACTTCAAATATAATCAGTCGGAAAAAACAAAGTCTTTGGGGATCCGGATCGTTAGGAACCCCCTTTTGTGCGCCCCAAAATATATCGTCTTTTGTTTGTTTCTTTTCTTTCGCGTATTCATAAAAAAATATTCTCAAGGTTTTTGGGAAAGTATTATACGGACCTTGGACAGTGTTTGGGGTTTTCTTTCTTTTAGAGGATTTTCTATTTATTTGCTTTTTCTTTCCTTCCTCCTCCCTTATATCTTACACTTTCCTACGTAGAAAATGGTGGGGTTGGGGCAATTTAACTTTAATCGGGAGTGAAGGGGGATATATAATCAAAAGATAAATGTTAACTTTTGTAAATAATGTTATATATCACAAAAGCCCATAAATTGTTATTTATTCAACTTGTATTCTTAACTTAGTATTTTTAACATTAATTTTCATATACATTGTGCAGTACTGATACATTTATAAGTGTATTATATCAGTGTAAAAGTGTATTTTATTTTTTATTATATCAGCTTCCTCTTAGTAAATTAATAATTTTTTATATATTTTATTTTCGACTTTGCAACATGCTTCCATCCACCTCGTAGATCCCCCTTGGGGGTTTGCCCCCCAGTTTGAGAAACGCTGGTGCAGGACCAAGATAAACTACACCAAGAACTTTAAGGGGGAAGTACGGTTCTCCTTTTTAGTAGTTCCAAAAAAGACTATTAAAACTTTGCTTTATAAAATGCAAAAAATTCAAATTCCTTGAACATTATGAGATGAATTGGGAAGACTACAACAAAAGATTTTAAAATGTAAATAGGTAGTAATGAATGTGATAACTAATCGTTTCTCTCCTTTTTGTGTGATGCGATTTTCTTTAAATTGATACTTCCGATTACATCGTATTATTATTTTACAAAACGAGCGACGTAAGTATACACTTAACGGTGTTAGGTTTGGAACAAAGTAATTTATTTAAGAATGATCTTATAATTAAGGATATTTTTATATTTTTTTCAACGTAATTTGTTTTATTCACTAAAATGGTTTTCAAAAAAAAAAAAAAATCATTTCCCCTGCTTTTTGGGTTTTTTTAATTTTTCGATATGTGAGTTTATTATTTTTAATGATTTGAGCTACATACATGTTTTTTTCCCTCCCTCCCTTTAAACATATATACCATAGTTCCTTTTGCTTTGTTTTATTTAAACCTTTAAAGCCATTGAATGTTAGGTAGCTACAAGCAAACAGATACTTCTATTATGTATAACTTGAGTAAAATTTAATAATTTTGATAATTAGGTAATGAGTGTGTGCTATAGATAATACGAAAAGTGAGTGTTTCAGTAACAAATACTGCACCATATTTCAATACTTTAGATATGACCTTCTTCTTTAATGCCAAATATCAACAATGAAATGAAAAATCATTTTCAAACATAAATATGATAATGCATTTGACAGATGCCCCGCGACCTTGGAAGGCACTTCTTGACGCGTGCCTACATTAGAATTATTACTCTTCTTAAAATATTATTTTATATTGATTCGAAAATATGATAGGACATCACTACTTCGTTTTAAACTGCATTATATAATGATTAAATTAGATTCAAACATTTAAAAAATAAAAAATATATAAAAAGCTATTACCAAGGGGCAACCGCTATCCGGTAACATGAAGGCACTCCGAACCAGGGGCACTCCGAGCCATATCAATGATACGTGGCACTCAAGCTACAGGGCTTCAAAATTTCTATCTACAGTCCCACACTAACAGGGCTCTCTTATCTAAAGAAGGGGCCCTTAAAAATTTTCATAAAGGGGCCCCTCTGAGCTAGCTCCTCCAGAGCTTAGAGCTGAAAGATTTGCTAAAATTTAAGAAAAGTTTTATATACATAAAAATAGTTATAAAAAAGATATCGAGCAATAGTTATTTTTTTTTCTTTTCGTGTAGATAGACATAGGACATTTAATTCGTTTTCCGAGAAGATACTTGTCGCCATTGCAGCCGAGTAATCAAGGTCGCCAATTCTCAGACGACTTTGTGAAGTAGCAGTTCAAAACCACTGCACTGAAGACCTTCTGAGCAGATATCAGATGCATGTTAAGTCCATCAAGGCTCAATGTCCTGTGGAGTGGAAGTGTGAAGACGAATTAGATATTTCCTGTTCAGGTATTTGAATAGATACTTGTTCAAAATTACTAGGTACGTCATCACAGATCGTCGTGAAAATTCTCGTTCATCTTAAATCAGAATCAAAATGGAGAAGATTATTACCACTGTGAAATGATTGTAATACAGAATATATTAAAACTCTTTTTTCGGAAATACGGATCATTTATGTTTGCAATTGTTTCTTTAAAAAAGCGTCGGTCTTCGATGCTTTACTTTTAAAAAATGAACTTAAATTACATAAATAATTAAGGTCTTTAAATGACTCTTAAAAAGAAAATACTTTTCAGCAGGAACGTCTAAAATGTATACTTAGTGGCTAACTGCCATCTTTACCTTTAACTGGAGTAGCAGTTAAAGAAAACAAAATTAATTTCTCACTGTTGCATTTATTCTTTTAACTTCAGTACAGGTAAAAAAAAAATTGAGTGAACTCAAAGCTCGCATAGAATCTATTGCACTTACACATTCTCAGGGAGTATTTTGACACAATAAGATTACACACTCACAGTTATGAAACCGGAGTTAAAAAACAGCGTGAAAATTAAATTTTCACCACTTCAGATTTTGGGCGTCATTGGCCCTTGAATCTAATAGATGCAGTGCTTCCAATAACGTAAATTTTAATGGTCATCCAACTTGTACTTAATTTTCATGTTTTTATGCAACATGAGTATCTTTTTCAGTTTTATACTAGGAATACTCAAAGCTAGTTTTGCAACTGCTCTAACATAATTTTTTTGCTGAGAATTGAGATAAATCTGTGAGACATTGCTCGAATGCGCCATAAGCGAAGACGGCCTAAAAGCAGCTTTCAAATGCCTCCTCCATTGAAACTCAGGATTCAAGAAATATCTCATGTACTGTATCCCTGTTCAAGATCTATATCATCTTATGTATTCCTGTTATCTCATGTATCCCTAATCAAGCTGAATTACAACTGACAGTGTAGATACAAGAGAAACTACACCAAGGTGTTTAAAAGTGGAAGTATTTTTCCCCTCTTTTTGTAATTGAAAAAAGACTATCAAAACTTTATATATAATAAATAAATTGCGAAATATTCCAATTCCTTGAATATTATTAAAAGATTTGTGAACACTGCATCAAAGGACCTAAAAATGTAAATAGGTAGTAACGATTGTGATAACTATCCATTTCCTTTTTGATGCAATTTTGTTTAAATTGGAATTTTCGATTGCATCGTAAATACTATGTTACGAAACGTGTAACATAAGTGTTCACCTAAGGGAGTCAGGTTTGAAACAAAATAAATTATTTAAAAATACTTTTAGTATTAAAATTATTTTTTTTTTATAATTTTTTCAACGATATTTTTTAATTTTTTTTTATTGACATTGTTATAAAAGATGATTTCAATTCTCCAATTTTTTTTTTAATTTTTTGATATACCAGTTGGTATATGAATCTAATTTGATTAAATTTTTTTTTACTTTTTTGAACTACATACATGATTCTCCCTACCATCCTTTAAACACACACGCCATAGATCCTTTTGATTTGTATCATTTAATACCTAAGAGCCATGGAATGCTATGTAGCTACAGGCAAATAGATACTTCTATTATCTTATAACTTCAGTAAAATTTTGTAATTTTGATGGGTAGGTAAAGCGGTTGGGCTAATAATACAAAAAAATTTTAGTAACATGTACACTTTATGTCGATAGTTTAGAAATGAAATTATGTATTCAATGAAATATACAATAAAATGAAAATTATTTTCAAACATAAATTTGATGACGATTTACAACGCGACTTGGAAGAAATTTCCCTTGACGCGTCCCTAACTTGAATTAATACTCTTCTTTAAATATTATTTTTACATTTTTCGTAAATAGGATGGGACATTACTACTTCAGTTACAACTACTTGTTTTAATTAATGATTAAACTAGATTCAAACATTTAAGAAATAAAAAAAGTATAAAAAGATATCACCAAGAGGCAACAGCTATCCGGGAACGTGAAGATACTCCGAGGCAGGGGAGTACCTTCCAGCGTATTCACCGTATCAATCATACGGGGCCCCCAAACTACAGGAGGCCCAAAATTTGTAACTACAGTCCCCCTAATGGGGTTCTTATATCTAAAAATGAGCCCTTAGAAACTTTGATCGAAAACCATTTCAGAGCTACTTCGCCAAATGGTCAGGGCCGAAGGATTCCACACTTTAAGTAAAGTTTTAAATAAATAACAAAGTAATTCTAATAAAAATATCGATCAATAGTAATTTTTCTTTTCATGTATGCAGACATAGGACATTTAATTTACCTTCCGGAAGATACTTGTCGCTGGCAGCCGAGTGATGAAGGTCGCCAACTGGCAGACGACTTTGTGCATTTGCAGTTCAAAACCACTGCACTGAAGAAACCTCTGAGCAGAAGTCTGATGCATGTTAAGTCCATCAAGGGTCAATGTCATGTAGTAGAAGTGTGAAGACAATTAAAATATTTCCTGTCCCGGTATTCCATAGATACTTGTTCAAAATTACTGGCACGTCATCACAAATCCTCGTGAAACTTTTCGTTCAACTTAATTCAGAATCAAAATGGGAAGATTTCTACCACTGTGAAATTATTGTAATACAGAATATATTAAAATTTATATTCGGAAATACGTATAAAAAATTGTAACTTTTTTTTAAAAGCTTCGGTTTCGATGATTACTTTTAAAGAAATGTGCTAATATTAATTTAATTTAAATTTAAAGGAAAGTAAATGACTCTTAAAAGAAAAAGACTTTTTAGCAGGAACGTCTAAAAAGTTTTTGCTTAGGGTTGCCCCGAGGGCTTTGGGCAGTGACCACGTTTTTTTGAACCATGATCAAGTACATGGATGCCGCCTGAGCTAGCATCTCCCTCAGAACTACCAGACCAATGAAGGGTGGGGCGTTTCAGCTGTTTTGTGATTTAACGTTCATGCTGCCTTTCTCTGCGGGTCTTTTTTGGGGTTTTCTGGGGAACTCCTGACATGTCTGCCATGATCCGATACCTTTGGCCACGATATACCCCAGGTTAAAATTTCCCAAT
>BMAV01002410.1:46908-59577 GCA_019973955.1 Trichonephila inaurata madagascariensis | reverse complement strand
CAAATTTTGTTTGAAGGCTTAATACAAAAGAAAAAAGAAAAGGAAAGGAGACCAGTACTTTTGTTTAAGAAATTTGTCGAATGTATGTTTATGTTTTTTTTAGACTCACTTCGGACATTTTATACTTGTTAAAGAAATCCTATCAGGATTACATTTTAGAATATTTCTTATGAAAGTTAAATTTTCAATGCCATTTGTCCCCATTACAGTGATTGAAAACTGTTTATTTTTAGTGTAAATATTTATTCAGATATTAAAGCATTATAAATCATTCTTTCATAATCAGTCAAGGATAATGGCAAAATGCATGCAACATATTCTATTTTGTATTTTCATAATATAAATTAAACAATTTAAAACATAATTTGCAGAAAGAGATATATTTAATCTGGGTAAATCCTAAAATTTTATGTAATTTGAAAAATACTTATAATTTACAGTACCTTATTTTATTTAAGTGGTTTTTTTTCAAAACTTAAAATTATACTTTTAATAATATAGACTGTGAAATCTTGGTTACAATAAAAAGTAGATTTTCTATAATAGTACCTCAAATATAAGATTTTTTTTTCCATTGTAAAATAGATATTTTTAGAAAAACACATTTCGATAAATACAGCTTTTTGTACTATCGGAACTTAATTTTTTTTTGTAACATTTACACTTATAACTATGTTTTATTTATTATTATTTACCAAAATATAATGGCACTACTCTGACATAGAATTATGGAATACAGTATGATTGTATGGAACATTCACGAATTAAATCTAGTTGAATGAAAAGAAAAAAAAAAAACGTGATTGAATTTGGAGATAAAATAACTGGTGACTTTTAGTTATCTGATACATATTTAGACTAAATTTAATTACCGAGTGAAATAAATTTTCCTTGATTTCAATTTGTTTCCCATTATCATCTATAATTATATCTTTCTCTAGTAAATTCAAATTACAGTTATTTATAAAAAATATTTTAACGCATACGAGATATAAATAAGAAGATGTAGGTTTAAAACAAATATGATAGCTGACTATTTAATAATTTACAAATTTCTAATATAAATGACCTAAGCTCTTAAGTACTTATAAATAGAGAAAGACAGAGATACAAAAAGATATTTTTTGAAATTTATTCTAAGAAATTTATCTCAAATATGTATCAGATATCTCTGCAAAATGGACAGTAAAGTAAAATGGTGACATTTTTATAGATTCTATGTATGGAATCTTTCAACCTGCCAAAATGTTAGATGAAAGAAGTTATTCGTCGAGTGGAGTTCTAAGCATTTTAAAAATGTCCTTTTCTGTCATCCATGGTTACAACTTAAATCATGACAGAAAATTGTGTAAAATACATCTAACATTATTTTTTTTTTTTTTTTTATTTTGATGCAGCGAAATTTAGATTTCCTCTTTTTGTGTTGTAATTTTTTCTTAAATCTGGTATTGAAAGAAAAGTTCTGTATTTTTGTAAATTGTTTATTTATCAAATGTCGATGTTTTAAAGGTAATGTGTTAGTGTAATGTGCGAATTAAAATTATTTTTAAATTGATTTGTTTGTATAGCCAAAATTAAATTTCTAATATTCAGTTTTATTTAATAATTCAATCACACAATCCATGGTTTAAATTTTATAATCATAACTCTCGTTCTGTGCGTATTTAATTTCCAAGGCAGATATACATGGATTTACTTATAAATAAAATTTGGTATATATGATAATTTTTTTGTAAATCAAATTGATTAAAAAGATGCTTGCTTAAATTTTGTTCAAACTTGATATATTTATCTAAGTATTAATAACCCCGAAATCATAATCAACAGTACTTAATGCCAATAAACACTGCAGCATCTCAGAAAATTTCGTTGTATGAAGAACACGAATCTCTACTACATTCTCGCTACATTGAGCTTTAGAATGCCAGCTATTATGCAACATAACTAGGTATATGATTTGAACAGGGATCAATCTGGGTGGTCCAAGTGACCTGCATGTGTTCTATTCAGGAACTCTGCCTAGTTAAAATATTGGGATTGCATACTTGATCGATATATCCACTCATGTTACTCTGTTATTGGTAATAAATTCTTTAAGGTGTATAATAATGCGGGATTATTAGTATTTCTTGTGGATTATATTCAAGACCATGATTATATATAGGAATGAATCAATCAGAAAACTAAATAACGAGATATGTATCTAATAGGTAACAATTTTGTAGAAAAATATACCAGGCTCGCGTTGCTTTCGATGATATTTGTTTCAAAATATTTGAATCATTACGAATAATGGTAATTTTTTTTGTCTTCAACCAGTCTAATTTTTAATTTTTTTAATTTTTTTTTATTTTATTTTTTGTATAGATTTGTTGGTACTTATTAGGTAATATTTCCTAGTATTTTATTGTGGATGGAATCGATCCACGTAACATGCAGATTTAAAACTTAACAGTTTGCTTAGGAATTAACTAAATAATTTCTAAACACTTGATAAAGTTTCTAACATTTCTAGGTTGCAATTTCTCCCTAATATAGTTAGAATCATAAAAAGAAATAATGATTTAGTCTGGAAGCGTAATGTGTATTTATCTGCAAACCTCTCACCCCAGGGATTCGCCTTTCGACCGAAGGCCACATAATTAACCATCACCATTAATTGCATCCAGTGTTAGACTCTGAGGACGAAGAAGAACCACGGTGTTAATTTACCAAACATACTATTTGCGACGGTATTATTGTAGACTCCTCTTTATTTTAAGCTCAGTATCCATTTCTATTAGAAAAATTAATCGATAAAAATACGTAGAATAATTAATTTTAAAATTAAATAATATTGAATGACGAAACAAGCAAATTTTTCAAAATGATATTTGTTTATTTTTTTAGAAATGAAACCAATGCGATTAATATAAAATGTTATTATGATTTTTTTACTGTTGCATTACTGCTAGTTTTTGAATATATATAATGATTAAAGACATTTCCATGCACTTGCACAAAACAATAAGTACAGTAAACTTTTCTTCACAAATTTAATGCTTCTAAAATAGTGACATTCCTGGCTATATTCACCAAAGGAGAGCATCCTTAATAATTTTTCTATTATCTTTAAAATGTGTACACAATTGTTATCACTCAAATAGCTCTAAAATAACTAATATATGGTAATAATGGATTAGTTAATCAAAGTATCATACTTTAGTAAAGAATTTCTAGAACAATTTTTCTCTTAATAATTCAATTTATTTTACAGAACTAGTATTCAATGCCCTATAGTAAAATTATATAAATTTTGTCAAATTTCGGTAAATAATTTCAAATGTAATTGTTAAAAATGTATTACAAAGATAAGCAAACAATTTATAATAGCTTACCCGTTTTATATCGCCATGTGTTTAACAGATAACATGATTAATTTTCAATACATTGTACGCTTAAGCATTTGAACCATAGTATATTTCAACGTAGTACCTTTTGTAATTGTTTATATTTAATTATAATTTCAAAATTGAATATTTTGTATTCTTAGGCAATTAACGGAACTTTATTTTGAAATAAGAATCTTTTTAATTAAACTTTTTAATCCGCCTCGATAATTATGAATACATAAATCAGTTTGTCATGTTAAACTATATTTAACTGTACTGTAATAATGATATATTTATTTTATTTTTTACTTATTTATTTTTCATTTTCAGTGTTGAAAGTAGTTTCTTGTATGACATTAGTTTAATTTAAAAGTACGAAGTATAATGTTTGTGTTACATCAAAGAACTAAGGCGATAACGATAGTAAAGAGTTAAAAAAAAAGAAAAACCTCATCTCAAAGAAATCTTATACGAAAATTTTCCCGAATTTGAAATTTTAGTTAAAATTATGATCCGAAAGCAGTTAACTGGAAAACGTCTAAAAAAGGAAAGTTGTTTTAAGAGATAATAAACTATGGTAATTAAGCTTGTCCATTAAAAGCGTAATCTAGTTTCTTTTGAGCCATTAAGAGAAAAAAAAATATACAGCTTTGATGATACTTTTTAAAGACATTCTCATTTTTTCACTCAAATGATAATACATTAAGTAAATAATAAACTCAGAAACCATCTGGAAATGTTAAGAATATGATGTCTATTGATTAAATTCTTTGATGAAGGTAATTTACAGATTCGTTTCTGAAATCCATGTACTTGAACAAATAAACATATTTATATATACTGAAACTGCGATTTCTTCTTCACTTTTAATGAAAGTGTGCTATTTCTTGAAAAAAGAGGAAATTTTTCCGTATGTACTAACAATATTATCATTTATAATAATTATCTTATTTATGCAAGCAAAGTGCATTCCTCACTTTTTCGAAAATATATGAAATTTTTCCCCTTACAATGATTACTATATGTAGTATAAATGAAATTTTCAAACAGATAAATCATTTTTCCTTTCTGAATATGTTTAAACATGCTTTATTCTTTAATTCGGATTCCAAAATAATACACTTATCTATATATACGACTTGTGTGACAAGAAAAAAAGAGTTCATGCAGAGGTAAATGGAATATTTATTTGAAACATTATTTTGTTTCAGTCTCTTCGAAATAAAGTTCATTGTTCTATTGTGCTCAAAAACATGACATATCATTTTATAGCAATGTAAAGCGTACAGCGATGTAATATTCTTTACCCAAACAATGTTGCATAAAATATGAAGCACATATTTGAAGAGTGAAAAAAACTCATATACCGTATTCATTTTCTGAGTGATTATGGTTAAAAAGTATTTAAAATTGTTTATTATTGGACAAATCCATATATATGTAAGTTTATATGTATTCCAAATTTGAAAAAAAATAGTATTCCTTACGTTTTATTATTGACTTGGAAATTTAACTCATGGAAACTAATATCTTAGAAAAATATTTCATAGAAATTTCAAGAGAGGACGAAGTAAAGGAAGATTCCCAGTATCAATAAATAACTTTCAATCGACGTATTACTTAACATACGATTACTGTTTTAATAAGACACCATGCACCAAATCTTTCGATATTACAAATATTCATATTAAAATAGGCAAAATATTCTTGACAATAATTTAATTAGCATTTAATTGAAGCTTTTTTCGGTGATAAGAAATTTTTGACAAATAAATCAATAAACTCAAAATTAGATGGCCACTTTTTTTTGAAGAGGATAAATATAAGGAATATTTGCTTTCACCTGTCAGCACACGTACCTATATAAAATCTACACCCTTTTGCTTATTTTGTTTGAAATGAGAAACACTTAAAATCAACTTTCGGATGATTACGGTAAATATCAAGGTCAAGTTCATGAAGAAATGATTAAAAAATGTTATCGTCATTCTTATAATTTTATAATATTTTTTAAACAATTAAAAAGTACGATACAACTACGAGTAATTTCAGGGATTAACCTCAAACTAGCTTTGTGCGAAAAGGCGGTGTACAATTCTGAAATAGAGAATATTTCCAAGAGTGGTCACGAGACTGGCTGACAACGAATTAAATTAATTCACCAGCTCTGAAAATTAGGATTAAATGATTTTAAATTATCCATATCAATCAACAATTTAATTTGAACATATAATGTCAGTTTAATTATATATCGCACGTCAATCACTCTAAGAACAAAATTGGAATACAATTTATCCCACTCATGTTCTTAAGTACGTGAAAATTATGCGTGTGCTGAAGGGTTAATTTCCTTTTCTACCAGTATTTTTCATATAGTATATATTACAGTTAAAGTGTACCACGAATGTCTTCTTTGTGACCAATAACAATAGCTCTTCTTCTATATTTAATGCAGATATTAATTTAAGTACTTTAATTAACTTATTTTGTTTAAAGACTTAAGAAAAAATATATCTTTGGATTTCGTGAATTGATGATATTCCGGAAGAAAATCTATGAGCAATAAGGAAATTAATATATTTTATTTTTATTTTTCAGAATAGCCATTGAATTGTTAGGACACAAGATTTTTTTAAATGTGACCTTTTCCTTTCTACAGAATTGTTTCTATTCTAAATTTCTTTAGAGATTAACGACAAATGAAATTGTAAGAAAATAATGATTTTTTTTTTATGATTGTAAAATAAATACCCATTTGTAAGCATACTGAAAGTTCCAATATTATGAAATATTTCTGTGTGTGTGAAAGAGTTATTTTTTCCTAGTACGTAGTTTTGTGATCAGAAGATTTGCATATAAAAATCAAATTTTTCTCCTTATATTGAAAAAGAAACATGATTGAAAAAATATTATTTATTCATTTTAAGTTAATTTCTTTAGGATTTGTGTACACACTTCGAGAGAGAGAGAATCCACACAAACTTATTTAAGAACGAAAACATGGCCAATATAAATCATAACCAAGCAAACAATTTATTTTACTATTAACGTTTTAATTATGTTCCAAACAAAAATAAGAAATTGTTTTTGCTTTCAATCAATTAAAATAAAAACCAAATTACAAAATGATTCAGGAAACATAGTTTTTATCTTAAAAGAGAAGAACTAATTAATTTGTTACTGCATTTAAAAATAAACGCTAAATTAGACCTACGCTTAAAACTAAATTAGAATTAAACTTATATTCACTTAAAGTGTTAGAAAACATTGGTTATAAATACATTTTTGAATATTATATATATATAAGAGTATTACTTGTATAAATAATTATTTTTATCTTGATTATCATGTACGTTTAACACTAGAGTGACGGACAGTTTCATTTTGCCATCAAACATGTACACACTTTGCTAAAATCTCTAACTTTTAATGGGTTAAGTAATAATAAGTTTTGATACTTTTTTTTTTACTTATATTAATTTAAGTTAAGTAAGGAAAATTTCTAACATATTTTAGTCAAATAAATTGTTTTTATATTTGCTACTTTGTTATAACATGAAAATGAAAAGGCATTGCTTTATATAACTTTTTTAACCTTTTAAATTACTTACAGATTAGTCATTTTATAGATTCATATTGATGCATATTTTTTAATAACTTTTAGGAGTGTGTTAAAAAATATTTTTCAACGAAAACGTTTCATTAGTTTTAATTCAAAATATTTCTAATATTTAATATTATTAAATTCGTTTTGAGTATAATAAAATAGGTAAGAAAATGTAGTTTATTGGTATGTGTATATACAGCCGATAGTTAAGTGATTAAAAAGACAAAAAAATATTTTTACCTTGGATCATTAGAAAGGTTTAAAAACATATTTAAATTTCTAACAACATAAAAACATTTTTTGAGTAATTTACGATGCTCAAAATCTATGCGCAATGCGATCTGCGAGTAAGTATGAAATGTATTTGTTTTATATGGTCTTATGTTTTTGAATTTGTTTTTTAATATAAATTTAGTGAGTGTGGTAATATATATCAAAATTCATTGAACTAAACCAATTACTTCTTAACTTTCAAAAACCTTTAAAAATTTTTATTTTTAATTAAAATTAATATCTAATGAATGAATGTTTAAAAAATAGTTGAAGGAAAACCTAAAAAAAATTATACCATTAAGTTTACCAGGAAAACCATTTAAGCAAATTTGACACTTTATTGTACACTACATGAGAAACAATAAAAAATGACAATTTAATTAGTGATTAATTTTCCTCCTCCTCTTTTCATTTGAAAATTTAAAAACTAATATTACCGATCTTTCTAAATACATTTTACTATATAAAATTTATCTAAACTTTATCGACAATTTTAAGAATTTCTGAAAGCCATCTTATTTTTATATCGATTTTCTACATAAAAAAAATTAAGCACAATATTTTTATTACATACGAAAAAGACTAAAGAAGTAGTCAACAGATTTACCCAGATATATATTTCAAATATATTTCTCAAAAATCTTTTCAAATATCAAAAATCTTTTTTACTCCTCACTACACAAATTAAAAAAAATCCCCAAAAGAGACAATTGGTCGCGTAGCCCTAAGCCACATTTTCCCCACAAAGACCATGAATCATTCACCAAAAGAGTATTTTTTTTCTTTCAGGTAGTAGCTGAATGAAGAATTTCTTTCAAGAGTGAATGACATATATAGTGGCCAATGTATTTCATTGACCAGTAAATCACTCTTTACAGCTAAATCCTGGACAAAGTAGGTAGGGATGGCTTCCTTAGAACCATTGATCGATTTTAAGTGCAATTCCAAATTCCTTTATGAAATTTGTAAAACACAGTTTACTGCAAATTATCTACACCTTATAATATTTCTATTGGAGCCAGGATTTAACGAACCACCTGATCAAACACCAGATAGTATAAACTTCATTTGATGATACTTTGTAAGTTTAATCAACATTTTTCCAAGTATTAATCTAAGTACGTAATAAAAAGATATTAATAAAAAGGAATCCTTATTTCAAGAATTTGATATAGGAACTTGAACACAATTATTGCTCCTATGACTTAATACTGAATTCTCTTTCAGAAGATGAAATCTTAATAGTTTGATTTAAAGTTTTAATTAATATCCGTCACTTTTTTTCAGATGAAAAAAAAACACATTATTTTTCTTAAATTCTTTTTACATTTAGAAAACTGTAAATCACACCTCAATTACCATAAAAGTGAAGTCTCTCAAAACTTACAAGATTGGAAATGCTTGGATTGCCATGAATTTATTCATGAGCGTCAATAACATGTGGAATTGAGTATTATTAAATGTATCATGGGATATATTACATATTTTCCAAAAGTTAAGCACGGAACGGTAAAATGTGAAAAAATGGATGTACCAATTTGATTGACATGGAATTCTGTAAGTAAGTAGTTTTATGTTTATTCATGAAACAAAACGAAGAATTACTGAAAGAGATTATATATATATATATATATATATATATACTATTAAAAAGCTTTATATATTTCTTTATTATATATATTACTAGTAAAAAAAAACTTTTTTAAATACAATAAAAGAATAGGTAGATCAATTTTTAATTATAATGTGCCTATAAATCAAGAAAACTTAATATGTAAATATAATAAATTTAAAGAGTTCATAGATAAATATCACAAGCATGTTACTACTGGTGACCTCAATATTATAAAACACAATAATCTTACAAATATAATGAATAAATGCACTGGTTTTAGACTAATGATTTCCAATAATATTAAAATTATTAAAAATCAGTTATATAATAATATTGAGCAATTCATTTACAAAATAGCTGTTAAATATAGTATTCTGTAGAGGCATTCACAGAATTCAAACTTAATATTACACAACAGCTTAATAAATATAACTTTGTTACAAATAATAATATCTTTTTCAATGATATATAAAATCAGATTAAAAAATTGCAAAATAAATTTATTATAGTTTATGTTGATAAAGTGCCAGGAAATTTTGCCTTCAAATGTAAATACTATTATAATTTAATGATCAAAAAATATTTTAATAATAATATAGATTTTTTTTAAGTGATCAGCTTCTGATAGAGAAATAAATAATCGTTTTGGATTTTCATAAGCAAATAAGAATTCAAATTAATAATAATTTTAAATTTCCACTTATATTTCTTACTCCTAAATTTCATAAAAACACAGTCAAATTTAGGACAGTTACAAATGAATTTAATACATATATCAGCAAACCAGTCAGAATTCTCCATGAAATATTACATGATACAATAAATAATCTTAAGTCCACAGCCGTACTTAAAAATAGCAAATAACTTAATGGACAAATGAAAGATAAATGATTTATTCAGTCTACACACACACAGTTTTGATTTTGAAGATCTTTTTAACTCTATTAATATTGATGATTTGATTAATATACTTTTGTAAATTTCCATAAAGAAAATTTTATTAATGATGTTAATTTTGATAGATTTATTTCACTACTTAGGTTTGTACTTAAAGAGAACTTTATATGTTATAATGGTAATTATTATCTGCAGATTAAAGGTTTGCCACAAGGTGGCCCTGCGAGCAACTGTCTTGCCAATTTATATTTACAATGTTTTGAAAATAGTTGCATTAATAATTCTAAATATTACATATATCATTATATAGATGATATAATTATTTTCGGCAAGCAAGTCAATTTTATACCTAACACTTATTTTTATCCACAATATCATCATTTAATACAGACAAATAGTAACAACAAAAAAGCAAATTTTCTTGACATACATGTCAAATTAAATGATAATGTAATAGTTTCTAATATTTATGATAAAAGAGAAGAATTAATTTCAATATTATAAAAGTTCCTCATTGGGAGAGTAATTTACATGTTTTTATACTCAGAAATATTGTTATTAATTATATACAACGCAATAAATTTTTAGTGTCAAAAAATCAGAAATAATAAATAATTATAAACATTTTACTAAATATTGCTTAAATCAGAAATACCCAATTAATTTTATTAATAACTACATGAATAAAGCTGTTTAAAATATTAAGGATTAAAAATTCTGAGATTGATAATATTTTATTACTATAAACTTGCATATTTCATATTTATAGTTACCTTCGTATTCTAATATTAGATAAAATTACTTATTATTATTTAATTCATTTATAATCTAGTGTCACTAAAGTTATGGTAATTTGTAACTCTCTTGTTAATTTTTATTTCTATTCTTTATTTATTTTGTTGCTACATTTCAGCCATTCACATACTTTGAATCTGCATTAGGGTCCAGAATCTGGCAATAACTTATTTATTGCATTCAGATTTAGCTCGGGCTCTGCGTTTTTAAGTGCAAATTTTAGGTAAGTTACCTCTATCTTGTAATGGATAGAGATATTCCTATCCATTACATTCAATGTGTGTTTTTGCTCATTATTATTTACATAAAACGGGAAAGTTGGCTGGCCAAAAAATATGTTCAACCCCACTTTTATATAAATTATTTTATATATTAATTGTCCTAAGTCAGCAATGTTTAGAATACTGCAGCTTCCATTTTATAATTTTAATCTCGGTTGCTCATCTCTCCTTCATATTGTGATTTTCCTTCTGTCTATGTGTTCTCCGAATGTGATTGTTGGATGTTTATCTCTTGTTTGTAGAGAATTAGACTTTATATATATACATATAAATATATTGAAAAAAAATTATTAATTATAAGATGACGTCATTCTTGCTTCATTAACAAACTGACGTTTAAATGCTAGACAAATAACAGAAATTTACATTAATAGAGTACGTGAGCATCCCTTACTTTCATATAAATTGTACAGCTTTTGATCATGCTTCTTACAAGGTGATCGTCTACATCAGTGATACTCAACCTATACGGCCCTCTGACCACATGTGGCCCACCAGGCATTTCTGAGTCACCCGCTAATTGGCCATTGCACAGAAAAAAATCAGTTATTTATGAACATTGTATCAAAAATTTAGCGGGGAATCCTAACAATCAAGAAATCAAATACATCTACTATGTTATCGATGTCATATGAGTATGAATTGAATTTTTCTATTTATACCCGACAATTTTTCTTGTCTATTTGTAACTGTAACAGGTAGTAATAACAAGAAACAGTGGAATAGCGATATGAACTGGAGTAGTGACTATTTTATGGGTGAAATTGAGTTTAAATTATAAACAAATAATATACAGATTTCAGTCTGGAATTCTGTCAAAACTTTTTGCTGCAATTCTACGCTTGATAAATTAATGTTTGAAATAAATATAAGAGAGCATTTATTAAAAGGAAAGAAAATCAAATTATCAAACTATTTGGTAGTTTTGCTTACGCGACAATTGTTCATGGGTGGAATTTAACCCAAATTCCTTAACAACTCAATAAAAAATGCATAAAACAGATAAAAAAATTATATGTGCTTGAAAGAGATTAATATAGTACTAAAATCTAAAGAATGAGTTTTAATATTTTAATCAATTTTCAACATTTTAAGAATCAAATATTGCTATGGTCTTATAATGCTTTCTACCGCCATTAATCCTCATGATGTGACCCGCGTAAAATATCCGCCATATGTCTGCGGCCCCGCGGGAAAAAAGTTTGAGTACTGGTCTACTTTATAGTCCAATAATTGTCATTCCTCCTGTAAGACAGTTTTTAAATCCCCGAGAGTAGCTGAAAAAGAGAAATGTCTACATACAACACGGTTGAGGAGATATCCAAGCTTTTCCAATCGGATTACGGATCAGCGAGTAAGCCGGTACCTCCAGATCCACAATCGTCTTACTCTTCAAAAAGTCGTCAATGATGGCAGCCCTATATGAACGTGAATTATTACCCATTAAAATGAGCGAAATTTAAACTGCTGTAGCGTGCATGTTCAGAATGGGGCCAAGGACTATATCTCGATACCGTACAGCCGGCACAGAGCCGCGTCTGTATATGTGCTGGTCGGTACGATATTGCAATGAAATCCCTGTTAAGAACATCTTGCTTCCATCACCGAATGCGTGATGTTCGGTGATGTTCTAGAGCTTTGTGTGCCTTGTATCCCTAAGACCAGGGGTACTCAATATTTTTTTTACTACTGGTCTGCATACATATGTCAGCTATTTCACGCGGCTCGTATGCATATGTTATTTACTTCACGCGGGCCGCAACAAGAGGATAAAGGGGTAGGGGGAGAGAGAAATGCTTTAAAACCAAGATAAGATCTGAAATTTAAAAC
>BMAV01002409.1:153481-165508 GCA_019973955.1 Trichonephila inaurata madagascariensis | reverse complement strand
GACGCTGACTGCGGTGCCGTAGGGACTGGGTTCGAATCTTGAAGAAGACATGGATGTTTGTAAAATGTATAGTGCCTTTGTGCGGCATGGGTGCTCTAAATAGCCGTCGAGCCGCACGTTCTCTCGTGTGGTTGGTGGAAGAGGAATAGAGGTGGGAGGCCTCTGACCACCCCCAGAGTGTTCTTCCTCTAAATTGTGGTGGAACCGAGCCAAATCGTACTGTCACCTGCATGGGGCTCAAAGCTAGGGCTAACGACAGGCGTCATTTAGCCCTTTACCATGATGAATTTCGTGGGCCTTGATCTGGCAGATGGCATTGGCAACAACAAAAAATATTTACATTTTTGCATAATATTTAAATTTTTACTTTATTGAGTTATATGAGGTTTTTCCGATTTCCGTTCATCCATGACCAAGCCTCTTGTTTACATACTACTAACAAAAAAAGAAAAATTGATAGATTTTATTGCTTCATTGATAGAATTTTCCGCTTAATTATAAGAACATTGTTCTTAAATACAGTCGATCCCCTACATAACGAACCTCTATATTGCGATTTTTTCTATTTAACGAACTTTTTCCTAGAACCTTGAACATTTCACGATTTTCTTCATAAAATAACCTCTATAGCGAAGTGCATTTTCTATATAACGAACTTTTTCTTTTGTGATTCCTTTTTATTCTACCTTTATTTAAAGTATTTCTGAAAAAATTTCAAGTTATTCTCTCTTTAATACATTTTATGGTGGTCATAAATCTTGAACTGGTTTTATTATATCCTAACTCGCGCCGAGAGCAATAGAGTTCTTGACATTTCATCCAAGAAGTGCAACCCTTAACCCCCATTGCCTAGTTCACTAGAAACATCTTCGTTATCCTCTTTCACAGTGGAGTTGTTCAGTGTACCCGTGTTCTAATTATAAAATAATGTATGTTTAATATTGCTTGTTTGCTTTAAATTATGAAATGTCCTTAAAATTAATTAATGTTATTATAAAATTATTGTCTTAATATTGAAAATACAGTGAATTCTACGACATTTTTTTTCTTGTTTCCCTTCAGTGTTTCTTTCTTTTTTGATGGGTAAGATATTTTAAAATTAATATATGTTTATTTTATATAAGTGTGAATAATTACTTTTTTTAATATATAGTGTTTATGAATTTAAAATTTGTTTTATGTGGTTTATATAAAGTATATTAAAAGATGAATCTCTATATAACGAATTTTTCATATAACGAACTTTTTTCCGGGATTTAGCGACTTTATTTTATAGATGTCCGACTGTATTCGAATTTTTAGTGGAATGGTTCACAACTGGACCACTCAGAAAAGGCCACCGGACTGCAGGTTGAGTATCACTGATACAGACCCTTCCAACACTAAAAACTTTAAACTCTATTTTGCCTAAGATCTCAAAATGTGAAACAAGTTACAGCCCTCGAACCCATTAAAAACTCCATTTATCATCATAGTCCTCCGAGTGTCAAGCCTCTTCCAACACAATATGTTTCCAAAAGTATCCTTTTTTTCTCTCATCTCTTAAAAGATTAAAATTGCTTTCTTTATCTGTTAGTCACATCGTAATTTAGTTACACATATCTCTCTGCATAAAAGAACAATAGTTTACGGGAACGAAGAGGATAAATTGCAGGAAAAAAGAATCCGAGATTGTAGTAATGGAGTCCACTTAAATGCGCTAAGAAATCGCTTATTACATAAAGAAGGTAAACTTGGATGAGTAATGTTATGAAATAACTCCTTCATCGCCAGTCTGTGATGTTATTAACTGATATCTTGATAGAGAAGTTTTGTGTAACGTTGTGTTTAATTCTCTTTGGATGATTTATCTCAAGAATATTTCCCTGAAAACAGTTATAATTCCTTAATCGCGAAAGGTTATAGATAAAAAAAACCTACGCATAATTTCTATCACACACTCACTGTTATTTTTTCAAAGCTTTATAAAAAGGAATACCAGTAATTTTTTTGTTTCTTAAGATGCATGTCCCTCAAATGAATGTGGTTGCGGTAGCCTAATGGTTATGATCACGAACTCGTAGCCATAGTGTCACGGGTTCGAGTTCTGATGCCACTGAAGTTCTGCCGAGTAGAGGACCGATGCACTTATCTCTCTAGCTCAGTGATTCCCAACTTTTATTATGTTGTTTTTGCGGCATACTTTTAACAATTTCGACATTTAGAGGCAACACTAACAATAAAATACGTTTAACCCTTTAACGAGCAATTTATTTCTAGTAAAGTAAGGTGACCAGTTTTTTTACAATGAAAAGCAGGACGCGCGCGAAAAATTTAAGAAAAAGTTACAACGTAAATATATGAAACATTTTATTAATTCAAATAAAAATTCGCTAATTACACTTATTCCTTTTAATTATTTACTTAAACGAGTATTTTCCCATTGAATATTTTTTTTGGTCCATATATCATTTTCTAATACATCGGAAATTTCGGAGCAAAAAAAATATCCTTTATATTAAGCTTCCCAGTAAGTGCTACAGCTCCACACACACAAGTATCAACATTCTCATTTCTCTAAAAATCATTACCGACTAAAAAAACTCTTTCAATTTCTGCATTAGTTCCAGGTCAGCACAACCTTAATTTATATAAGGAATAACTAAATTATCATATGGAAAGTGTTCATTTTTGGAATGGGTAAGTATTTCCACCCATCTTTTATCAATTTCAGCACATGCTGATTTACAAATTGTTCCAATTTATTAGAATTTAAATATACATTCAGTCTTCTAATTTATTCAAACAGACAATTGTCGTCGATTTTAATTTCAGGCAGTTCTTTCGATAAACACTTAACACATTTTTCTATATCTGCTCAATTTACTTGCGATGAAGTCAAAAAATCACCATCGAAAACTGTTATTTCCTGTGATATTTGCTTTAGACCATTCTTCGACATGTTGAAAATATGTTTGGTCCATCTCTGAATAGAGATTAACAGATCAATTTTAAAAAATTGAAAAGGAGGACAAGTAGCAGGACACTTTTAAAAGGAAAGACAGAACCTATAAAAGGAGAATGGTTGGTCACCTTAAGTACAGGTAAATTAAAATATTTGTGGAATTGAGATTGATTTGAAAAGAGAAACTTATTAAGCTTATTAGATAAAATTAATTTTATTTTTAACACCACCTTTTCGGTAGTATAAGTATATTTACCACTGACCATTGGGCCTATTAAAAAGTAGGAAATTAATGCTTTTTATTTCTTTTTTGTTTTATATTTATAAAATATATTTTGTAAATACTACAAACTGGAAAAATAGTAGTAGGTTATATAAAGCTTTCTTTTATTCATATATGACAAATTACAATATTATTTTTCATGAAATTACCAGATCAGTGAGGAAGTTTTTAATCGTGTTATACTATGAGAGGAAGGAGGTTAGTAACAAAATGTGTAAGAGAATTTATAATTTTCTTAATTTTCTGAAGTTATATTAGTGGACGACAGCACAAATAAGATAATAAAAAATAAAATAGCTAACTATGAACCTTTAAAAATTAATGCAATTGGTGGCAAGTATACTTACCCCACGGCCTTAGAAAGGGTTAAAGGAATTCTACTTATCTATTATACACTTTGTAAAATAGTACATGATAATAATTTTCAATGTTAAAAAAATAATATGCACTACAACGATAACAAAATGTTAATTGAGTAAATAATCACAACTTAATTATAAGAACACATTTAATGCCAAATTTGAGCTTGATGATTTTTGATAATTTCGTTTATGTTTGATCGTAAAAATGATAATGCCACTCATTTTATCATCTACATTTTAAAGTCTCGATCTTTCTTTCCTTTTTATATTTGTTAATGATGAAAATCTGAATTCACGAAGAAAAGAGTTGTAGAAGCTCTTTTTCTCTCTCTCTGTTACTATAAGAATTTTAATCCCAAATGAATTTATTAACCCTTCCGAAAGTTTAGAAATTAAATCTCGATTATACATAGCGCGCGCTGGAAATTAATTCATTCAAAGTTAATTCATGTACACATACATCCATTATCACAAATGTGGATTACGATCCCAATCAACATTTTTTTATATCTAAATTTGGGAGGTAAAGAATAACTCTCCTCTAATGTTGTCAAATGGTCTATAACAATTTTATGAATACTTTCCTTCAATAAAACGGTCAAATGATTCGGTTCCGGATTTTATTTCTCCGAGTATAATTAATAATTTTAAAAAAAATTGGTAGTACACTGAAACAATTTGGTGGCATACAAAAGTACCGCGGTACAGTGATTGAGGATCACTGGTCTAGTTCAATGGCCATCCGTTGGTGTGGTGTGGTAGTCAGGAGAGGTTGCCAGCTCAGGTATTGTCCTCGTCAGTTGGCCGATGCTCAAAATTACGAGGTTCGTCACCAAAAACGCTCGTTAATATAAGTTTCCCTCTCACAGAGCAAACGAATGTTCTACGTTTTAACTTTGTAACACTTAATGCTTCCTAGCAGAATAGTACAAGATTTGTTAACACTTAATGGACAGGTTGCATGTTTTTTTACAATTTTTACCCATAGTAACTTTCTAGGACGAGTCGTTTACTTTTTTGCTTGAATTTTGAGTACTCTGCATTAGTTTCGCATTTTATTCACATATTGTGTTATTTTTCTTTGTGTACAATTTTTGATTTCGAAGGGCAGATTATGAACAGTTACAGCAGAGAGAACATGTATAAAGAAAACAGATAACAAAAAAAAAAAAAAATGCCGAAACACAGGGCCAAGGAGAGGTTGTTGGTTGAATGTGTGTGTTGGTCTTTTTGCAGGTTAACACAGCTATGGTTTCCAAATGTTTAGCCTAAAGAGTGCTTCACTACTTGTTTCAGGTCTGTTAGAGCAGTGCTCCCAATCTTTTTATCGCCGTGGACCGGTCAACGCTTGATAATTTTACCGCGACCCCTGTAAGGGGGGTGGACATTGATTGTTTATATTTTAGATTATTTAGATTTAATAACTTTAGTTTAAATGTATTTAAATATGCTTTCACAGAATAAAATACGGTTACGCCAAAAAATGAATATAAAGTGGTTTAACATGGAATTATAAGGTGATTTCCTGAAGCACAAACCCGAGAGAAATACACCAAAGTAAATAAAATAGAAAAAATTTAATTTTCCTTGAGCGGGACAGGGCCCACTGAGTTAGAGGAACAAGTGAAAGGAGTCACTGGGTTGCCCGTTTAGCAGCAATATCTACCTGCTTGTTTGCTTGGATGCCCGTGTAACTAGGAATCCAGCAGATAAGTATTCTGCATCCATGCGAATAAAATTTTAATGCAACAGTAGGGCATGCTAAGCAGCACGAGCGAATTTAACCGTTCAACGCCATTCAACCAATCAAAAGCACAATCGAACGCGGCCGGTAACTGGAAGGGCCAGTGGCGTAACGTACACCCCCGCATCGTGGGGAGGAGGCAGGGTTCTAGGGGGACCCGAAGCCTGACTTTCGCCAAGTATCTACCTTTTATACAACTTTGGGTCCAAAATCTGACTTTGCAGGAGGCCCAAATGTTCTCCGTTATGTCACTGGGAAGGGTGACCTCTCAGGAACGGAGCGTTCCCCTTTTTTTCTAAGTCAAGATTTTTTTAACACAAATTTCATCTTTATTTTATTTATATTTGTAAATTTATTTATATCAAAATAATTTTTCTTTCTATTAATTCTCAGTTATATTATAAATTTTAAATATTATTTATTAAAAAGGGCAATTTTAAAGTGTTTTAAGGCCATGCAAAATGTCCTGAAAGAAGATTGTTCGGAAGAACTAAGTGCTCCCACCCTACTACAAACAATGCGATAGTAGGACATCATACACAAGAAGATGGCTTGCGTTATGAGACAGATAGTTTTTAAGAGTATTGTGCGAGTAGCAAGATGAAGGAAGCCAAATGCTCATATTAGTTGACAGTAAAGTTTGAAAATAAGAGATCATTTACGAGCTCCCAGAGATGAGTCTCTGAGTACAGGGACGTATTAAGGGAAGAGCCAATTGGGCCCGGGCCCAGGGCCTCGGCTGCAAAGAGAACCTTGTCTCGTTTTCAACTCAGCCTTAATATCATAATTCGAATAATTTCAACGATCAAATGTTATTTCCGGTTATATTTTCCAAAAAACTTCGAATTTCGGACGATGTGTCAACTGGCTACATGTGATGACCGTCGTCCACGTACAGGCCTTGGACTATCACCATACACCATCATTACTCATTCAGTCAAAAGGCGACAGTCGGTTAAGCCAGTTTGTACGATTGTAAGTCATGCAAGTTTGTTTCGGGTTATTATTTGTACGAGTGTTTGACGACGTATGCTATGTACTGTCTACTATTAAGAGTCATAGCTGGGGCTTACATTTGTGTAGGGACCAGGGCTTACTTTGGAGTAAGAGCCCAGGGCCTCAAGAAGTCTTAAGACGTCCTTGTCTATATGCACCAAAGCCAGTAAGTCGTATGGAACACAGAAAAGACCTTTTGAAATCTTGGTGTAAACCTTGTACTCATATAAAGAAAGTAAATGCGTGAGGGGTTTCATTTAACTATACAAGATATAGTCCTTTCAGGGGCGTAAGGTACACCCCCGCATTGCGGAGGGGCCTAGTATTCTAGGAGGTCGAAAGCCCTGACTGATGCTAAGTGCGCACCCATTGTAAAATCCAGCTTGGGGCGCAAAACCAGACTTTACAGGGGGGTTATAATACTCTCCGTTACGCCACTGAGTTCGTTTATCCCAAACACATAGTGTTCTTACAAATTAAGAATTTTTATTTCAGAAGCAATTTTTTCCCATCTTAAAATTCGTTTTTTTTTTAATTAACAAATACGCTTATTATTAAAATAAATGAAATATGTTTATGCAGAAAGATGGAAAGAGATAATTAATGCTGTACAAATGAATGGGGCTATGATCAGTAGAGGAAGCGTTATTTTTTTGGGGGGGATTATTTCTCAGTTTAAAATCTGTTCTTAGTTAAGATCTTTTGTTTTGGCCTTGTAACTCGTCCTTGGTTTTCTTTTGATACAAAAACAAATATCAAAATGTTCTTTTCTGGTTAATTAATTTCTCCTGTGTATACGCTGAAACCTTAGAACAAACACGAAGTTCTCAAGAGAATTCGTAAAACCTACAAGAAGGCACGGGATTCCTATTGCAACAATATAATATTAATATTTACATTACCTCAATCCTTACAGGAAGAAGAGATAACTACGATTATGGAAACTTCAAAATTACTATAATTGGCATTAAGTAAAAATGAAAAGTTATAATTGAGTATCAGTATTGAATGTAATTTATCATGTTTAATGAACATCACAAAAAGAAAGTACTTACTGAACTAGCAGAATGCACAAGAGGCCTTTAGAATCAAATGAATATTAGCACTTTCCTCTAAGAGGAAAAAAAGAGGTTTTTCCTTGATCATTAAATTTCCCGAAATCGAAACTATGGTAAATCTAATTCTTTTTCTTTTTCCCCCAAGACTGTGTTCGATACTCAAAACAGAAAATTAAACAGACAAATTAAAAATACATTTTTTGTATTTTGTTATAACGTATAAAAGAAATTTTTCGTGTTCTTTTTAACTATGATGGTTTTAATAATGCAATCAAATAAAACATAAATTATTCGATGACCCGGAGTGATATTAAGTTAATTTTAAAAATATTATATCTTGCAACTTATAAGACTGGATCACTGGTGTGGTAACCCCTCCGTGGGGGATACCCTTTCTCCGCTATTCACATGACCTATGTCTGCGGGAAGTTAAGCAGAACCACACTAAATTCTGCCATACTAAAATCAGTTTATTCTGTTGATCTTAATTTATATATATATAATACAACAACAATACTAGTCTAAGAGGATGCTGATCAAGAGTGAGTAGAGGCAACACGTATTACTGATAATTAGCGCACTTTACAACTGAATCTATATTTATATATTAATTCCTAATTTAATAGTATCCACACTATCCTTATAGTTTAGATGAACTATCTTACCTCTATTTCCTGGGTAAACAGCTACGGTCCGTAAAACGTCAATTCCACCTTTAATCTGGCTGGCTCTGGCTTAGGCGATGCTCCGCTGGTCTCGGACCCACTTTTGACTTATCTACACCGGTACTGTTAGGCCAACTCCCAGAATTAAGACTCCTTTTCTAGACTTTATCTTACTTCACTCAGTGATCACTTCTAGCATTACTTCTCCACTTAGCGATCAGAACTTCACCTAGCGATCTTCACGAATGCTAACCATCCAATATATATGATTCCTAATTTGCATAAACACGTTCTCTTCTTGAATTGGTTGGAAAGAATTGCCATTCTGGCCCCGAAGAATCCCAAGAGGACAATTAGTGGAAGTCGCGATAAAGCCCCGTCACACTGATAACACAAAAGTAGTCAAATGTTAAATATGCTTAATGTACCTTTATCACTCTCTGATACTGCACGTGGAATATTGGCGAACAGCCTCGTAAGTTTGAACCGTATTCATTGTCCGCAGAAGCTTAGAAGTCAAGGTCACGGACTCGTGACTGGCGTATCATGAGTTCGAACCTAATGCCACTGAAGATCCACCATGTAGAAGGGCTGATGCTCGTTAAATTTGCCGAAAATCAAACGTCCTCCCGTTGGCGTGGTGGGAAATCAGGAAAGAGCGCGTCATGCTGTCCTGAATCTTAGTGCATCCGATCATGAATCTTAGTGCGTAAGGTCACGAAAACTGACATGGGCACAGTAGGCATTGGTCATCATGGGCTATTGCGCCACTGAGTTGAGTTGAGTGAAGGCGGTCACTCAAAAATGTCTTGGCGGTACATCGATCGATCGCGATCGATTTAATGCCTACCAATCGAATCTATAGACTCAACAGTAAGAACAAGAGAGAGAGTTTGGAGTAACGTTATCCTATACCTGGCACAAGGACGATTAGCAAAGAACCTCATTGACTCTAGTCTTCACTGTTTTGTTTGTTTTTTTTAAAAAAAAAAAACAGTTCGCACTCAAGAGACATTGTCGTATATAATATAATTTCCGACATTTAATATAAGTTCGTGGCTATTTATAATAAATTTGTTTATTATTTACAGTTTGGGAGCATTCCACAAATAACAATTTTCTTACTATTAAGAGAAAAATATGTAAAAATTCCAATCGGAAAATGAAATATGGAACGCATTTTATTCCTTAAAAGATTAACTCTGATTTTGAATTGCTTTGCACTTTACAGTAACACGAGGACTATTGGCGACAGACCTCGTAATTTTGAGCCCTGCTTAAGTGACGAGGGCTACATCTGAGCTGTGGGACCCTCTCTCCCAATATCAATACCACTTCAAGACTTTGATAACGTGTATCAACCTCTCAACACGTGCGTCTTAAGTGGAAGATTTCGAGTCCGTCGCCCATCCGGTATAGTGGTTAGTGATGCTGACAGCTTAGCCGTTGGAACTGGGTCCGAATCCCGGAGAAGACATGGATACTTGTAAATGTATAGTGCCTTCGCGGCACGGGGGTACTTTAAATAGCCGTCGAGCCGCAAGTCCTCTCGTGAGGTGGGTGGAAGGGAAGAGAGGTGGGAGGCCCTGACTACCCCCCTCCCTCAAAATTGGGGTGAAAACGAGCTAAATCGTTCTGTCACCTGTATGGCGCTCAAAGCTACGGCTATCAACAGGCGTCACTTAGTTCTTTGCAATGATGAATTTCATGGGCCTTGATCTGGTCTTTGCCGATCACGTGGCATTAGTAACAACAACATATTTCGAGCCCTCAACTCGATAAAGCCAGTCACGAGTTCACTACCACTCAGTTGCCTGGGTCATAGTTATTTCAGGTAGAAATTATTTGAGTGCATAAAATATGTTGCTCTCTACAGATTAACGTAGAGAGGCTAGTGCACGTTAAATTTTCCGAGGCTCAAAGTCCTCATGTTGGGGATAGGGATGGAAATCGGGATAAAGATCAGTTGTTATCCGTGTCACTTGACCGTGGTTCAAAGTTACAAGGCTCGTCATCCCTAGCCTTTGTGTTTGCTTTTGAGGAAGGTTTCAACATTCATCCAATCAATCAATCTATTTAGAACAGGAAAACCGAAATTCATTATTAGCGTTGAAAAACTTTTGTATTGGATAAAGTTGACCGGATTTGAAGTCTTTCTTTAACAATACCTAAAGACAGATGTCGCTTGATAAAAGTGATTTCGGAAGATAAAAATTATTTTACCAGTTAACTCTGGCATTCCCGTTTGAGAGCGCGCAACTCTGTGTGTTATGGAAATCGAGCGATGACGAGTTTACTCGTCAATCACAGAGTAAGTGTCGCTGTTAAAGTATTGGCTTAAAAAGATGGGTTTATTTTATAAATTGCTAATTTTAATACAAATACTTATTTAGTTGGTTAACATTAACACATAGTACAATTCATATTATTTGAAAAACGCAAAGAAAATTAAATGCATACAAAAGGTAAAAATTTAAATTCCTAAACCAACTTTCCGACAGTTGCCTTTGTCTTTTTAGGTTACGCGAATTTATACATTGTTTCAGCCGGTACATACGGACACGCATAGGTTCTGAAATTTTTCACGTTTCTATTTATTTGTTTGTTTTACTCCACCTTGACATCAAAATATTCTAAACATCTAGATATTTGAGAATATGTTAGTTTTTCTCACAAAATTCCCAGTTTAAATAGCCAATGTGGTCACTACTTTTTACGCATGACGTGTATACTCGTTATGACGCAACTTCTCCATGACGAGTATACTCGTCAATCGCAGTTAACCTGCGGTCACTCACGCCTGTTTTTGCTACCGTCGTTACTCGCGGGGTGTAGAGAACACCCCACACTTTTAACACGTATATTTAATTATGAAAATGAAATTAAGTCATTATGATACATATTTATAAAGTACAAGATTTTTTTTTTTTGTATTATACAAATAAAATTATTAAATTTATTGCATACAAATGAGACTAACATTAATTTGAACTAAACGTATAAAATTTTCATTTTAAAACACATAATTTTATATGTTTTCATAAACCAGTAAAACGTATATACCAGTAATATAAATATACTTTATAATTAATGAGATAATGATAGTAGAAAGTATATAGAAAAATAATATTTTAATCATTTACCAAACATTCAGAGCAGACTGTATACAAATGCTCAACTTGCGGGAGTTCTCAGCCCCCCAGATAAACTTTTGAAGGTCATTACATTCCAATCGTCCGAGAAAGTGGGACTGCATCAGGCCTGAAGGTTCAATGACCTAAAATGTGCAGCTACAGAAAAAATCGTGGTTCTGCACATTCTTTTTAGAATCCTGTGGGGATTTTCTTGTTGCTGGGGTGTACAGAACACCCCGCACGAGTGATCGCGGGTTAAGTGGGCAACGGAATACACATATAACTACCTTGGAATTAACGAGAGAGTTTTATATAGCTTCAAAAATATAACTTTTTAAAGAAAGTTTTCATTATCATTTCACATTATTTCATTCCATTTATGATGTAACTGAAATCCTGGATACCGCTGTTATCAGGATGAAAATAAGAAAACAAATGCAAAAAGTTAAGATGATAACAAAGAATGCGAAGTCACGCTCGTTAAAAAAAAAATTGCCCCCTCGCCTGACAGAATTATTCGACATAAAAATAAAATCGTTTGTCAATGATATCAGAAAACGTTATTATACTAACCGATATTTAAATTAGGAGCTATGTTATGTAAAAGCTATGATGCTGAAGCAAAAAAATAGTCTTGTCATCTGTTAAACAAAAGATCCTCTTATTATAAAAATAAGTTTATCTTAATATACTATGCTAAGTGTTTTTATTTTTTTAAAAGATTACTTGTGATATAAACTCCATGCCGTTGGCGACCTTTGGCGAATATTAAAGGGTGAAAAATAGTCACAAGGGGATGGTTATCGCACCAGTTCCTAGTTTCATTTAGCGGGAAAGTTCT
>BMAV01002409.1:126903-153191 GCA_019973955.1 Trichonephila inaurata madagascariensis | reverse complement strand
TATAAAATTTCGTTCAACTGAATGCTTTAAAACGTGAGAAAAAAACATATTCATGTTTTGACACAAGTCGCCAAAAGGGTCGCTAAGTAGCCAAAAATGATGCCAACGTGGCTGTATTAGTAGTCCTTTAAATAATTAGTTTCAATCACTTAATTTGTGTATTAATTATAATTAAATTATTGCATTGTCATCCAAAATAATCATGTTTTTGAAATTTCAGCTCAATTGAGCGCTTTAAAATATATTTTATTAACGATTGAAATTTCCATCAAGATAAATAAATAAATAAATATAGAGAGAGTGTGATCTAATAGTATGAATTGAACAAAAAATTGAATGAATAGTGAGAATTTAAACTGGTTAGATGAGTTTTGGTGTTAGTAGGAAGATAAGATGATCGCGCGCGCATCCAAACAGGTTAAATTAGTTTATAGCAAACGGTGATAAATATTACCGGCTGGGTGGAGCATGTGCCGATGTCTTCTCTGGGGCACTAGGAATAAGCATAAGCACACACCTGAGGTCAGATTATAGATCATGTGTATAAACACACTATATAATTTATTCAGTATCTGGCTTTCTCTATGTAAAGCCACAATCAGTTTTATGTTCAGTATTCAAAACGTTACTGCGATCGTGTTTTTATTTTTGAATAATGGCTTCAAGGGGCTGTGTTATTTCTCCGGTCAACTTTTGTTTTATTTGTAATGATGTTACGATAAAAAGTAAAAAGAAAAATTATCGAGAGTTTATTTTGCTTTCTTCAAATTGGAACTTGGGAGATCAAGTCAAAGCAAAGGGGTAAATAAACGACAAATCAGCGAAAAAAATATGTGAGGGATTTTATGAAGAAGGTTCTTAATGCTGCCTCACTGGTACATGAAAAACTCTGATCTTAGAGCAGGAAACAATTTTTGATTCGATTAACGCACTTAGCGAAGCAACACGTGAGCTATTGGCGACGGACCCCTTTCTTTTAAAACAGGGTCAAAAAAAGGATGGTTAAGTTGATACCCCCCCTCTCCAAACATCCACATCACCACGCTAACGGGAGGTCTTTGAGCCACAGCAAATTTAGCGTGTGCCGGCCCCTCTACGAGGTGGACGTTCATAAGGTGACCAGTTTTTCTACAATGAAAAGGAGGACGAAAATTTTACAGCGTAAATATATGAAACATTTTATTAATTCAAACAAAAAAAAATGCGTTAATTATGCTTACATTCATTTTAATTATTTATTTAAATGAGTATTTTTCCACCAAATGATTTCTTTTGTCTGCGTATTTTCTAATATATCAGAAATTTCGGAGCAAAAAAATATCCTTCATACTGAATTCTACAGTAAGCGCAATGTAGCCAATATATTAACATTCAATCTTGATTTCTCACTTGTTCAAAAATCATTACTAACTGAAGAAACTCTTTCAACTGCTGTATTAGTTCCAGGGCAGCACAACGTAAAAAAATTCAACAAGAATAACTAAATTTTCAAATGGAATGTGTTCATTTTTAAAATGGTTAAATATTTCCAGCAATCTTTTGTCAATTTTGGCATATTGATTTTCCAATTGTTCTAATTTATTAGAATTTAAATATTCATTCTAAGTCTTCTTTCTTCTTCTAAAAGACAATTGTTATCGATTTTAATATCAGGCATTTCTTACGATAGAGACTCAACACATTTTTCTATATATCTGACAAAAAAAAAAAATTTACTTGCAGTTTACCCAATTTACTTGCGATGAAGTTAAAAAACACCATTGAAAACTTATTTCCTATGATGATTGTTTCAGACCATTCTTCGACATATAGGGAACATGTTTGGTTCATCTCTGAATACAGAGATTAACAGATCAGTTTTAAAATATTGAAAAGGTGAACACTTTTTTAGGAAGACCATAATTAAAAAAAGGACCCTGTCCTCCGTAAAGATGGACAGCAGGTCACCTTAATATTCAGTGGCACCAAGGCATTTTGTGAAGGTTTATTTAGCCTTCACAAAATGTCGTTGAAACTTGGGGATCAAGACAAAGCATGATTTTCTCGTAGGGTTTGCAGAAGATGCGAGAAAAGTCCTTGTGGCTTGAAAATAAGAGAAGCTCATTTTTTGTTTTCTCATGCCAATGACATGGAGTGAACCGTTATTTCTGTTTGAAAGATGTTTTAAAGAGAATTTAATACAAAAATAATAAAATATCTTACCGTAGTTTTGTTATAACTATTGTTCGAATGTTCCAAAATTCTGAATTTTTATAAGATAGCCTAAATTAAATGTTTCTCTTTAGGATTTAACTTGTTGAACCTTTCAAATTCAATCTATTTACGAAAATTCTAATGAAAAAAATTCAAGCCTTCCACCAAACAAAAATATAAGTGTCACCCATCCGGTATAGTGGTTGGCGACGCTAATTGCTTTTCCGTAGGGCCTGGGTTCAAATCCCGGAGAAGACATGAATGTTTGTAATTATATAGTGCCTTCATGGCATGGGGGTACTATGAATAGCCGTCGAGCCGCAGGTCCTCTCGTGAGGTTGGTGGAAGGGGAAGAGAGATGGGAGGCCCCTGACCACCCCAGGTGTCCTCCCTCAAAATTGGGGTGGAAACGAGCCAAATCGTACTGTCACCTGTATGGTGTGGTGCTGAAAGCTACGGCTAACGACAGGCGTTACTTAGCCCTTTGCCATGATAAATTTCGTGGGCCTCGATTTTGCCTTTGCCGATCACGTGGTATCAGTCATACCGTAACAAAAAATGTAAGTGGCTGCAAAATATCAACCTTAAAAGATTTAATTTTGAAAAAAAAGTAACTTAAAGCATACTGTTCATTTTTTAATTGTTAAATCAGCTCCTTGTCGTTTTAGTTACTAGAAATTAACCGAATTTACTTAACACGAAATGAAATTTATTGTATTCTCTTATATATTACTGTAACGCAAAAAGCACTAAAAGCAAACCGAAATCAAATGTTCGATTAATGTTTTAATTAGATTCGGGAGAAGTAAAGATTATTTTTAAATTGAGTAAGTTACTTTAAATGCGATATTTTCGAAAAAGTAATAAACTTCATTTCTTAATTAAAAGTACACCAATGCATAAAGTGAAAGGAAATATATTGTTCAAGGCTAATGTGTTTGCCGAGAGTTTGTTAAACCTTTTAAAATTCAGATTTTGTGCACATTTTCTCGGTACACGTATTTAAAGCTTTAACCAGAAATGAACTTACAGGCTATAGTCACATCAGTTACGTAATATAGAAAGAGAATTATTACATTTCATATTTCAAAATAAACTTCATTAGAAAATACTAGTCATAATCACCGGATTCAAAGGATGTCTTGTCATGCCGTGATATCACAACTTTGCAATGTGAGTATATCGAACCAAATACTTATTTTAAAATGTTTCCTCTACGTTTTGTGAATACGAATTTTCCATGTACAATTTTTTTTACCTTAAAAATGACCTTTCAAATGAATATGGTTATCTCGTTTAAGGTGAGTATATTTTTAGCTTAGAGGATGAAACTGATTTATTTACATCACGCTTCAAAATTACAGAAAAGGAGTAAAGTTGCGTAATTCAAAATTTTGGATCATGGTCAGTGAGTCAGTGAATATTAAAGTCGCACTGTTTAGCTACACGAGGGCTTTTGGCGACGGACCACGTAATTTTGAACCATGATCATGTGACGTGGACAACACCCGAGCTGACACCCCCTCTCCTAACTACCACACCACATCAACGGGAGGACGTTTGAGCTCTACACAGATTTAACGTGCATCGCTCCCCTACACAGCGGGTCTTCAGCGGCACTAGGCTCAAACTCATTACATATCTGCCACGAGTTTGTTACCTTGACAATTAGGGTACCGCGGTCGGGTCCTCAGTGGCATCAGGACTCCAATGCGACGGTCACGAGTTTGTGACCATAACCACTAGGCTAGCGCGGCCACTAATCTCTCTTTCAAAGTAGTTCTCTTAGACTGCTGTTCCTCTCAATGATTCTAGAGGGTTGCGGTAGTCCATTGGTCAAGGTATCGGATCATGGCAGGCATGTCATGAGTTCGATCCCAGTACCACTAAAGACCCACCGAGTAGGGCAGCGATGCTTGTTAAATCTGTCAAAAGCTTAAACGTCCTACCATGGTGTGGTGTGGTAGTTAGGCGAAGGAAGTGCAAGCTCTGGTGTCGTCCACGTCACTTGACCTTGATTCAAAATTACGTGGTCCGCCGCCAAAAGCCCTCGTGTAGCTGAACAGGGTGACGTTAATATACACTCACTCAATGATCCTAATGCTGTCGGTGCTGTAAGTCCTCTTTTAGATGGCACAAAACTGATTTGTTGCATTTTGCATAAGGTCATCATTCCGTCCTTCCTCAGTGGCTGGGCAGCCCAGGGTGGGCCTTAGCCTTCTGAAGAAGCCTTTTCCAGGGCATCCTTCTTCCTGCCAGTGTTGTCCAATACTTAGTTCTGAAAATTAGGAGATCTTTTTCAAGGCGATCAATCCATCTAATATTTTGCCTTCCCTTTCTTCGTGTGCTAATTGGTTGAGCATTGAAGACTTCTTTACTGGTGCGGTCTTCGTTCATTCTGACAGCGTAATATGCCCATTTAATTCGTTGTATTTTGATGAAGTTAACGAAGTCCGATTCTTTATATGATTGATAGAACTTGAAATTGATCTTCTTCGCCACATTCCATTTTCCTGAATTTCTCCAAAAATAAATCTTCCTTTCGTAGATACTTATATTCTCATCTGCTCGAGACATGGACCAAGTTTCACATGCATAAGTTAATGCTGATCTTAAATGACTTTTATACAATAGAACCTTTGTTTTTCCTTCCGATTAAATTCGATTTCATATATTTTCGTATTCCATTACGACATCTATTAGCCGTAGTGATTCTCTTTTGGATTTCAGTAGTACAATCATTTCTAATGTTAATTTCTGAACCTAAATAAGTGAAACTGTCAACAACTTAAAAATTATACTCTTCAATTTTAAAGCGGGAATTGTTAAAACATGATTTAGTGCAAGGCATGTACTTGGTCTTATTCTCATTGAAGTAGTTGACAGTTTCCCAGGTACTCTCGAGTACTTACCCTGGAGGACCAAGCTTTGCACAAAATTTAAAGCAATGATGTTTTTCAACTTTTACACGATAAAGAGAATTACCTCTCCCCATTTATAAACTCTTGCGATTGTCCTATTTAATTATAATTTTATCAACATTTTTTTTTCAATTCCTACTATTAGCTCACACTCTCTATATATTTATTTATTAATCTTTGTGTAATTTTCAATCGTTAATAAAATAAATTTTAAATCACGCAATTGAGCTGACATTTTATATACATGATTATTTTGGATGACAATACAGTATTTTAATTTTTTATTAATAAAAATTAATTAAAACTAATTATTCAAAGAATTACAAATACAGCCACATTGTCATCATTTTTGGCGACTTGTGTCAAAACTTGAAAAGGTTTTTTTTCTCACATTTTAAAGTGTTCATTTGAGCCGAAATTATCTGTACACTATTGTTTGGGGTAAAATTACGATAATTTAATTATAATTAATAAAAATAAATTGACTGAAACTAATTATTCAAAGAATTACAGATACAGCCACGTTTTCATTTTTAGCGACTTGGGTCAAAACTGTAAAAGATTTTTTTTCTCACGTTTTAAACCATTCAGTTGAACTGAAACTTTATATACGCGATTGTTTTGAATGACAATACAATACTTTAATGATAATTAATAAAAATTAATTACCACTTAATGTTCTGATTCTGTCATATGTATATACACATTTATATATTAATTGTAGCTGTTTAATAAAAAGTGTCTAAAATAAAATTTTTCTTTGTTGATCTAAGTAGGAATTGACTTAAGAATTTTTTTTTTATATTACTTGTTTTATAAAATGTCAAAACAGAACGCATACCAAACACAATAACGTAAACGGGAATGTTTAGGGGGAAACAAAGAACTGTAAAATGGGTTGGCGCCAATAATAAAACATTCGCGGGCTGTATTCGCATTCTTATTACTTATTTCAGTTTATCTAGTAGTATAATAAAACATTATTATGTTTTCCCACATGTTTTATGTTATTCTGTAAGTATAATTTTTTACAATAATATAGTATATTTGAACAAATGAAAACAAATACCTGATAAAACTAAACATTGATCCAAAAAAAACTACCAAATGCAATACGTTTTTCTTATGATTTTTGTTCCTCGTGTTTCTAAAACTAAAATAAACAGTTATATATACTAACATTTATTCCCCTTACCTTATGTTCCTGTTAAAAGTTAAAAGCTTCTCATATTTTAAAAATGGAAAATCTGACTGTGTTTTCTGACAATTCTCCATTCATTAGCAGTTTGGAGCTAGAAAAAAATCACGCAAGCGCAGTAAGAATGCGAACATGCATATTTTATAAGTCATTCCTCTCCCTATCTTAAAATACTCTTGAAAAATTAAGGTTTTTATCTTGTCAGAAAATGTTTAAATACATCTACCAATTTTTGTCATATAGAATCCAAGGCTACACAGTAACCTGGTTTGTACATAAAATTTAATCTTTTTCAGTTTTAAATGGGGCAGTTTAGCAAGTTTGAGTTTTTCTTGAGCAACTTTAAAATATTAAAATATAGCACTACAATATGAGTACTATAATGTAGTCTGGTACATTATGGAAACATTCAGTTTTATCTGCTACTTTTGAATCAGAATATTTGTATTCGGAAGTCTCTTTGCAGTATCAGCTGAGGGCTGATTTGTAGATACATCATTTTCAGTAGTATTCCATCTCTTCGAAATATTGCTTCCCATAAGAACCCGAGAACGTTTTGTCCATAGCATTTTCTCAACTGGAAACAATTAATGGTAAAGCTTCTAAGTTATATAAACTATTTTTTAAAACAAAAATTGGCCTTGAAATCAATCTTAATTCAGTAACTATGAGAACTCAAAACATAATCAAGAAGAAATTATTTTAGTAATGAAAATTGAAATTAATAACCGTTTCACACTGAAAGAGTTGATTGTGCTCAAAAATACTTTAATTCAATTTAAGAGTGGAAAAGGGCTTTAAAATGAATCCGAAACCAAAACTTCAAATATCTTGAAAGCTAGTTTGTTATCAGATCTGAAATTTGTGTGGTGTCAAGCTTCCCAATAATATGAACCACAAGAAAATAGGAAAAAATTCGGTATTTTTCAATATTGTAGGGTATTGTGTAACCTTAAGATAACATGCAGACAGTTCGTAAAAAAATTGCTTGAATATTAATTCTAACGTTTTCGATGTAAAAAAAAGCATTTAACTGACATTTTCATTTTCTTAATTCCCTAATATATAAATAGTTTACAGTTATAGTGAAATAGTTTTTCTTCTGCTCTGTTTGAAATAATTTAAGGGGATGTGAAGTTGATGCAGTTGATGATTCTTTATTATGCATCTATATCTAGCATTCACTAAATATTATTAAAAAGTACCCATACATTTTTAGAATATAAAACTTTCTCATGATTTTGACCTGCATTTAAAATTGTGTCCAAAAATACTGGAAATTCAGAAAATATTGCATAACATTTCTTTCTTTCTTGGACAAAAAATAAACATTTTGCTGTCCGAATTTCTTTTAATTGAATTAATATATTTACGATAACATTTACAGTTATTAAATATACCGTATGCACTCGAATCTAAGCCGCACCACAAGTTCGTAACAAGATTTTGTGAAAAATAAAAAAAAATAACGTAAAATGATTTATTGATATCCACTTTTAAGAAATTAAAATAGATTCAAAATGAGAATTAATAAGAAGTGAATAATTAACTATTATATAAACCAATATTATAAAATTTTAAATTCATACATTAACCTGTAATCTCTCTAACTGTCCCATCCAACGAATATAATTTTTTCTTTCAATTCTAAGCCTCACCCAATATTCAGTAGATTCAACATCGGAAAAAAGACGCGGCTTCGATTCGAGTACATACGGTGTTTTATTTTCTATGAAAAAAGAAAATCACCCAATATGTTTTTTTATCGTGAAATAAATTTTCGGAAAAAAAAATGCAAACATTCGTCTATTTCCATACAATTAGCAACAAGTTAAAACCCTTTTTGGTGTAAGGCGAAATTTTAACAGCAAAGATTGAAATTCAAGAGAGACAAAAACGTATTGATCAAAATTAAGGAAAATCCATTGAGAAGTAAAAGGTTATTTGTTTTGTAAAAGGTAAGTCGATTGAAAAATGATCGGATTTGAATAATTGGTTACTTCTATCCCATTTTCTCACTTTGTTTTTTTGAAATGTCATTTGTTTTTATAAACAAGTTTTGTAATCTTTATTCGTATGCAGGGCAAAAAAGCAAAACTAATTAAAAAGAGAGTAGATGGGAGACTACGTGAAAATAAAATTTTGCTGAGTCTGAAAAAACACATCTTCGCAGTTCGACCCTGTGTATATGTATTCTAAAAATGTAAACTAGACAAGTGCATAAATGAAATGTATAAAGTGCTTAATTTCTCATCCTTACAATTAAATTTCAAATCTTCCTTTAGGAGAAAAATTTCGTATGTGTGCTTATGTGACCATACTATAGAAGTGAAAACTTAAATCTAATTTATTCTAGGCAAAAATATATCCGATTGTTCGGATGTACTATGTTTTGTTTTACGACAATTTTGCGTGCGGACGTTAAGTAGTTCACTTTTTCGAGCTCATTCAATGGGGATTTGTTTATTTTATCCATTTTTGGTAAAGGGCAATATTTAAATAATTATGCATTCTTATATATTAGTATATACGATTTAAATGTCAATTAATCTAATTTTTTAAGAATATTTATATATATATTATTTACTTATGTAGATTATATTTATATAATATATACAGATGGGTGACAAAATAATACGAACACCGCGAAAATGGCATGGCCCATTTCAAAGACGCACAGCGCGCATGTCATTTTGCGTTGCAGTCCGCCGCCTAGCGGATTCGAAAGGTAATGTATCAGTCGCTCAACAGCTGCAATAGGTGTTGCACGCGTCTATTGTAATTTCTGAAAAAAGCAATAATGACGGACCTGTCAGAGTTCGAAAAAGGTATGATTGTTGGAATGAGGTGCGCTGGTTGCTCGGTGACGGAAACAGCTAATTATTTGGGGCGTGCAAGAAGTACTGTATCTGCCGTTATGACAGCATACAAGAAGTGCGGGAATGTGGCGTCTGGCAAGCACAACCTTGGACGGAAAAGAAAGCTTACCGAGAGGGATAAAAGAGTCTTAACCCGCATAGTGGCCCGAAAGCGCAAGCAATCGCTATCCCAAATAACGTCTGAGGTGAATAGTCATCTTCGTAACCCTATTTCAGCAAGAACCGTCCAAAGGGAACTGCATGCTTTGAACTTGTATGGAAGAGTTGCAATTCGTAAACCTTTGGTAACAGCACGGCATGCTTTACAACGACGCCAGTGGTGTAGAACATACAGACAGTGGACCCCACAACAGTGGCAACAAGGCATCTGGTCGGATGAATCAACGTTCTCCCTATTCCAGACCACCGGAAGAGTTTATGTGTGGAGAACACCCAAAGAAGCATTTGCTCCTGAATGCATCATGCCGACTGTGAAGCATGGAGGTGGGTCCCTTATGGTATGAGGGGCGATATCTTGGGCCACTTGTTACTCTGCATGGCAAGGTTCAAGCTGCCCACTATGTCGATATCCTGGGGGATCAGGTGCATCCATTTGTCCAGACTTTATTTCCGGGAGAATGCCCATTTTATCAAGACGACAACGCTCCTATCCACAGAGCTAAAATCGTGCAAGAATGGTTTGCAGAGCATGAGGGGGACGTAGGTCATCTTTCTTGGCCCCCTCAGTCACCTGATTTAAATATTATTGAATATTTGTGGGGATATTTGGAGTCAAAACTCCGTGCTCGATTCCCCCCACCATCTACGATTTCGGCATTAGAGATCGCTCTCCACGAAGAATGGCTTCATATTCCATTAAAAGTTGTTCATGACCTCTATGCGTCCATCCCACGTCGCATACAGTCTGTAATTCAGTCAAAGGGGGGTCCAACTCCCTATTAATAAAGCATTTCTCCTCTTTCATAGGTGTTCGTATTATTTTGTCACCCATGTGTATGTCTATATGGTACATGTGAACTATCGCAACAATGCCAACGTTCAAGGTAACTCGCCAAGTTGGTAACCCTGATTTCCCATGTCTCATACGTGCTGCATTGTCCACCATGTACTTATATAAAGCCGTATATGTAAGTCTAGGAAAACTTATGCGCTGAGAGAGAGTAGAGTAGAGAGAGAGTGAAAGAGTAGAGAGAGAATGAAAGAGTAGAGAGAGAAAGAGAAATAGAGTAGAGAGAGAGAGTGAAAGAGTAGAGAAAGAGAAAGAATAGAGAGAAAGCGAGAGAACAGAAAGAGTAGAGAGAAAGAGAGAGAGAGTGCTGTTGTTTATTTTTCTTAAAATTCTCTAAGCAAGCAAAGGAAGAGGGGTCATACTTTTTCACAATTAATGCTTTATTTTTTAATAATCTCTTATTTGACATCACTAATATAAACCAAAATATTAGCAACTTTCTCATCAATTAACTTCATTATAATTTCAAACTAATTTTTTTGGCACCTTTCTGTGCTTAAATATTCTTTCTACTGAATCAAAAAGGAGATCACATGCTTCATATTCTCCTAACTTCTACACCACACCAACGGGAGGACGTTTGAGCCTCGACAGATTTAACGTGCATCGGCCTCCTCTACACGGCGGGTCTTCAGCGGCACAAAGCTCGAACTCATGGCCTGCTAGCAACGAGTCCATGTTACCGCGGTCACTTGTATATATATTTCGGAGAAAAATTAATTAAAATTTACCCTAAAATTTTAAATCTTTTTAGCTTTTTACCTTTTTTATAGAAATTACCTTTTAAAGAGAATGTTTATAGTGAAGTATTTCTAAAGTTACGGAATTATTCCATCAAAGATGGAGTATGTTAAAAAAAGTAAAATATCTATTTAAAAACAGGAAATCTGACATCAGAATTTTGTGATTTTTTTTATTATATATTTTGTGTATTAAAAAGTTAACTGTATTTTTTGCTAAAATTACAGAATTTAAGTAATAAAATATGATTTAAATATAGTTATTGGTCGACGGATTAATACCTAAGTACTAAAATTAGTTACAACAAATCGTAAAATACATTGCAATAGAGTATCTGTGCAAAAGAACAGTTCTGCATTCAATAAAATTATTCACTAACACTTCAATCAAACAGGTTTGATGAATCAAAACTATTATTAATTTTTAATGTGTTAGATAAAATGAGATTATTATGACAGATATAGAGCTGCTTTTCAACAAAGGAAATTCTCCAAACGCCAATTCTTTTCTTTTCTTTTTTTAAATGACAACTTCCTTTAATACATATAAAAAAAATGAGGAATTTTAAAGAATCTGCTTAAGATTGTTATCATCTTTTATTAAAAATAGAACGAAATTTTCAACATTCTTTCCAGAAAATATAAAGACATTCTCCAACATTAATATAATACTTTAAACTTATTGCTGGTTGCGTATGCATATGGCATTATATTTTAATGTATAACTCGTTTATTCGACATCAACAAATCTTTTTGCGTATTATATGTTCTATATTTCATCTATTATATTGCAAAGCCAAATAGATTTCAAGCTTTACATATAAATATGAATATATGCATTTTTTTTAAAATTGTATATATTTAATATAATAAATGGATACACACACACTCACACGTCATAACCACATGAATTTAAGTTTATATTGGAATATTTTTCGATCTGTAAAAAAGGTGCCCTCGTAAACTATTCTTTAATGTAAAGTTAGCGTAAATCGGGAATGGGCAAACTTCAACCAGACAATAAATTTTGTGTTTTTTGTAATTCCTAGCAATTGTGCAGAAATTTTTAATTAAAAGATTTTTTTAAGAAATCCATTCTACGAATTTTATTTTTTACATACATAAAAATTTCTACAGAAATTTGAATATTTGTTTGCATATTTAAAATATAGTTATGAAAATTAAGATAAAATATATTAAACTTTTACATGTAAGAAAAGGAAGCCAGCCCGAATAAATATGCATATTTTAAGATATGCTTATTTACTTTTATATTTCAACAGAAAAAAGTTTTTAAAGATATTTTAAATTTAAAGTAGTCAAAATTTTATTCCAGTGCAATAGTATTAAAGAATGTACAAAATGTTAATTTTTAAGACTTTCTTACTATTCAGAATAAATTATATTCATTAGTTAAGAGCAGGGGAGGGCATTACGTCGATCAAGTTCGACCAGTGGACCACCAAGTAATTTTGGGGTGACCGACCCCCTGTGAAGGTTAGCAATAAATAATTATACATGCAAAATATTCAAGATTACCTCAAACCTACTATAACTACGAGAACTAACTTTGGATGAAAATGATTTATTTTTTAATGTATTTTGTACTGTTTGATAATAAATGCGTCATTTGATATTATATTTGTGGATATTATTATTATGTTTGTGTATGTCTTGCATTCTGCTTTAAACGCTGTTTTAAAAGTGTGATTTTTTTTTTTTATTTTAGTTATATTGGTAAGTACATATTCCATATTTATTATTAAGTTATAATAAATATTGTAGTTTTTTTCCTCACCGACCTACGACACTGGGCAGTGCCACACACAAGAATTTTTCAAGGGGTAGGACAGGGTCGAAAGTGCACCATTCTCGCATCATACCCTAATACGCTGCCAAACATATTTTTTATTTTATTTTGTAGATTGCCGGAAATAAAAAAAAACAGTAAAAGATAAATTATTGAATAAATAATTAGTATCAACTAATAAAAAAAATATTAATAATAAATACTTTATTAAAGTTTTAGTACTATGTACAAGGCATTATAAACAATCGTAAACAAATCAAGGGATATGGGAGAGGATCCGGACCCGTGCGCCTTGACATTGGGTAGACCGCAACACCTTGAAAAAATTAAAAGTAGCCCGTACCCTGGAAAAGTCAGCCCATCCCAGGTTAAGAGTTTTGCTTTTTTTTTGGCCTACTCCTAAAATGTTCGCCTATTGGTTTAAAATGTCAAAAGAAAAATCACGCAAATAAAAAAATAAATAAGCAATTTGTGCGTTAAAATAATTATTGCGTAAGGAAATGTGTTATGATCGAAAAAAAAGTTTAGTTTACAGTTATAAGCAAAGCATACCCCTGTTTCACACACACATAGGTTTGCTAATAACAATACCAGTATTAAAAGGAAGTAGAGCTCAAGAGGGTATTCTCTTCACTCTTAGTTTTGAATTTATACAATGAAAATAAAGTAAACGATGTATGCTAAACACCATGGGTGGGCACTTTTCCAGGTTACGAGCTACTTCTAATTTTTCAAAGTGTTGCGGTCCACTCAGTGTCAGTGACGAACACAAGCAAAGATGGCCTTGACACAAGGGGGGGGGGTCACGCAGCCTTCCCCATAGCCCTTGATTTCTTTCCCGATTGATTCTAATCCAATGCATATAGTACGTAAAATTTAATTATTTGTTATTAATAATTTTTTTATTAATGAAGCTAATTTTATTTATTCAGTAATTTATTTTGTATTGTCGGGGGCGGGGCCCATAATCTGTAAAATAAAAAAAAATATGCTTTGCTGCGTATTAGGGTATGAAACGTGAAAGGTAGACTTTCAACCCTCGCCCTCCCCCCTTGAAAACTTTTTGTGTGTGCCATTGTTCAGTGTCATAGGTGAGGTGCGTACAGTTCAAAGTACATTAAAAAATAAAATATTTTCATCTAAAGTTAGTTTTCGTCGTTATAGTCAGTAAAAGACTTCGTCTGCATATTGCCAGCCAATCTTGAATATTTTGGTGTACAATTACTGATGGCTAAACTACAATGTCTTGGCGGTCCACCGGTCGATCGCGATCGACTTAATGCTCACCCCGGCTAAACACTATATTAATTTCAGGTCAAAAAGCAGCACCCAAACTTGTGGCACTTTTTCCAGATAAAAAGATGCCTTACTATCAAAATACGTGCGAGTACTGTCGCCCAAAAGCTATTTCTTCAAGCAAATTGCGGGTCAAAAGAATCTAGAACTAAAGAATTCTCTAATTCCTTGAAATTTCCTTTTTCCAGATCAGTCTGACGCGTTATTGTTTCAATGCTAACATTGATGGATGATGAGCGAGTTTTAAATGTCACATTGTAAAGCGACGCACTGCGAAATTTGGAACTATGGTCAAGTGACGAGAAAAAACACCTGAACTGGCACCATAATCTTCTAAATACCACACTAATGCAGTGCTTCTTAAACTTTCAATATTTGCGACCCAATATTAAATCATAATTTCCATCGCGCCCCCTTCCTTACAATAACAATGTATTGAATTCAATAATACTATACTTTGAAGCTAAAGCTACAATACTACTTTAGCCTCTTAAGGGCCACCGGCATATATAAACGTCTCAATAACCCAAAGCGTTAATTGCCCTAAACGTATATATACGTCTTTCTAAGTACTATCTTTTCTGAGTACTGCTATCCATAAAATTATTCTGATGTCTTTGGAAAGCAATAAAAGGACCTTCACAGTGTTTACGAAGGATTTACTTATTTATGAGGAATTTTGCTTATTTATTCCTTACCATCCCCCAATACATCACATACGCCTGCCTACGAGAAAAATGGTGGCGTTGGGGAGAGAACTGCTTAATTTTTTATCAGCAGTAAAGGAATTAATTATAAACCGTACAAATTATTCAGGTAAGTGTTAATTTTTGTATATAATTTATAATGACAAGCCCATAGGGTCACTGGAAATTATTAAACTTGTTCTAATAGTATTGTTAACTTAATTATGATATACACACATTGTGTGCAGTACGGATGCACATTTATAAATGTATTATATCAGTGTAAATGTGTATTTAATTTTTTATTTGTCGGAACGTATTCTATTTGGTTACTTTCAGTAGTTAATAATTTTTTAAAACAATCTTTTGTTTACGACTTTTCAATAGGCCCGCGCCCCCCTCGTCGTGTTATCACCCCCCTGGGGGTCGCGTCCCACAGTTTGAGAAACACTGCACTAATGGGAGGACATTGTGATCCTCGACAGATTTAACATGCATCGCCCTCCTACACGGCTGGTCTTCATTGGCATTAGAGTTCGAACTCATAACACGGCGGTCACGAGCTCTTGTGACCATGGCCAATGTGCTGTCACGGCTAAATTGAAGGATGGAATGACCATCTAACACTAAGTATCGAAAAAATTAATTTTTACCGAAATCTTTCCAGGCCCCGAATTATCAAAACAACGCGGTTGTCATCATGTATCATTGATATCATCTTTGTTGATATTACAAATAGAAGAAAAATTACGACTGTGATTTCGTAGAGATAAAGGCATCCAGAGAATTAAAATTGGTCATTTGTAACTTAAAACATTACACTTTTTGATTATTAGCTTTTTTACGAAAAGTCACCATTTTTTTTGTTTTTTTTTGGTGGCAGTAAATAGTAAAACGTATTTGATTGCAAGCTAGAAGTAACTACACCTGTGTAACAGCAATTTTGCGTGGGATATATCCAATTATAAGCAGAATCACTTGCGTATACTAGTTTTCCCCTCAGCTAAGTACATAAAAACAGCTGCGATAAACAAATACACCTGTTTTTCAAACAGTTTTCACAAATCTGCATTTTAAAACACTTAGCTTGTAATTTCAGGCATCGAACTTCTTTTAAGTTCGGTCAAAGAAATTATTACACAGAATTTTAACTTTCACTTTCATTTTGGAGCAAAAGAAAAAAGAATCCTTTTTAAAAGTCAATTCTTTTTAACTTTTCCATTACGATCATAACCACAATAAAGTAAAAACATACAACTTGGAAAATAAACATTAGTCAGAAAAAAATGACAGTTAAATATAAAGTGTGTGATTCCACATGTATTGTGTGTGAAGCACGTGCAGCCCAGCTACGCATGCGCGTACCGTAATGTCACGCGGGTACTCTGAAATTCTCCCAAAATATAGACGTGTTTTATTTTGAAATATCGTTGTTGTTATCGTTCACATATTATAAAAAAATCTAGGTATATTTTTTAACGCATATTTGAAATGAACCTATTTTTTCGATTTTTTTTTGAACGAAAAAGCTTACGATATATTTTTAACCATTAACTTCGCACTGTTGCATTTCTGCAACATATGATTTATTTTAATTTAACAGACAATATTTTTTTATTACCTGCAAATCACTTATTTGAGAAAAAAAAGATTACTGCAACGAAATACATGCTAATTTTATCACTAGATGTGGAAGTGCATTTTTTCCAGAAATCACAACAATTATAAAAAAATCTCTGATGCCTCAAGAACTGTGTGTTTGCTATAAAAATAATCCAGTATATTTTATGCTTCCTCTTGTTTATAGACAAAATAAATTACCAGGTAAGAAATTTAAACATTTTACGATGAAAAATAAAATCCTGATATAAAAAAAGTTTTTTTAATTTACAGCACTACTGCGCAATGTTGCACTTCTGCAAGAAACAAAAAAAATGACTGAAATTCAATTTAAAACTGCATAATTTTTTTTCTTTTTTTTTTCCTTTTTATTATTACTTGAGAGATAGCTGACATAATTTTTTCATAGAAATTTAAAAAATTGCTAAGTTAAGGGTTAAGTCAAGTACCAATACCCTCTCCCGTTTTCTTATGGAGTTAAAAAATACTAACCATGAGAATTATCTTTCCTGTTTGTTGCTAAAACATAACATGAAATTAAAATAATGGAAAAGTTTAATAAAATTAAGAAAATACTTACCTTTTCCAGAAAAAAGGGAAAGTGGTCTAAAATGCTTTTAACAGACAAGGAGTACACCACCTGCCTCACCGGTATTAATTTATAGCAAGCACTGTATTTTTCCGGAGAAAAAATTACTTTTCAAAACTAATTAAGAATTGTATAAAAGATAGTGAAAGGTTAAAATTAACTTTAGAAAGTACACCGAAATGTGTCAGTAGGTCGACTGTACTTCAATGCTATGAAACTACTACTACAAGCATTTCTACCACGTAAAAAACCAGTTACAGTTTTTTTTACATTGTTTTATTAATAGTGAAACAAGTCTTTTAACGAATTCTCCGCGGCAGCGTGTACTTGTATTCTAATGCGCATGCGCAAAATCATGTGTATATTTAAATCCTCACACCGGTTATTTTTCTTTTTTGTTGACTCTTATTAATAGTTTTTTGCATAGTGACACATTAAGTAATTAAATGTAAATACAAACTGCTACTGGATTTGGATGCTGGCGGCGAATTAGGATTGTTTTTTGAATGCATCTACAGCAGCGATGCTGCTTACAGCAAAAAAACTCGGAATACAGAAGTAAGCAAGATGTTTTTCCTCCACTCTCTATTTGCTAGCCAATAAAAACTATTTCATTAGCCTAATCAATCATTGCTCGATTACAATTTGTTTAACTGTGCCATCTGAATGGGCAGTTTGCGTTGAACTATTGGATATCTCATACTATTTACAAAAATTTATTTTTGCGTGACCGTAAAATTCAGCGTATGACGCGCACATTTAACACACAAAATAAAATTGAAATGTAAGAGTACGCGTTATACAGCGGGTATAAAAATGCTATCTTTAAAAATAAAAAAAAAAAAAAAGAAAAAAAAGAAAAGGTGAACATAAAAAAAATTAGACTTCTATTTTTATAAAAATATTATTTATTTGAAAGTAATGAGACACATTCTTCTTACGAATTTAAAACAAGAGTATACTATTTTTAAAAAAAAAACAACACAAGAGCATTGCGCACGTACATTTCAGGTTTCTTCATAACAAGTAATACAAAAATAATTTTAAAAGTCAATTCCTACTTAGGTCAACAAAGAAGAATTTTATTTTAATTACTTTTTATTAAATAATTACAATTAATATAAATATGCGTTCATAGGACAGAATCACACTATTAAGTGACACAATAGAAAGCAATTTTCCATTTTTCGATCTATATAGGGTGTTGCAGTATTTTTTGTGTGTGTGTGTGTATTACTATTTATTTATTCATTGATTTTAACTATTCCAATAAAATAGTATAGTAAATAGGAAATCGCCTTATCTGAAATTAGGCCATACCAGGTGGGATTCAAACCCCCGAGCTTGGAATTCGAAGTCCAACGCGCTATCCATTGCGCTACAGGGACACAACGAGCGATTTTCCTTTTTATGTATGGTGTTGGACTATTATTTTTGTTTTTTACTATTAATTCATTAATTTAATTAAATTAATGAATTGATATTTGAAAAAACTGTATTAACATCAAGTGTTATCCATTACAAGTTTACAAAGATGTATTTGAACTTGAATGGATGAATCTAGATATATATTATAAATGCGAAAGTTTGTGAGGATGTTTGTCCGTCTTTTACGCATAAACAACTGAATGGATTTTAATGAAACTTTACAGTAATTTAGATTATACATCAGAATAACACATAGGTTATAATTTATAGCATAGGCTATAATTTATAAAGATATTGTGTGAAGTGTCTAAAATATAACGATATTTGTCAAGTAAGTAGGAAAAAATTGTGCCATCTGCAAGCAATTCTGGCGTGCGCTGCGAAAAAGCCCACGACAGCATATATCTATATTTTATTTTTGAAGAAACACTTTTTGTTTTGGCTACGCAAGGCGCTCGCTTCTAATTAATTCCTGTGATCAGCATAATAACTAATTTTTTTTAATTTCAGAATAAAACTAGGTTTTGTGTGAAGGGAGGGGTTGTTATAAATCTCTTTATTTGAATGTTTTTTTATGATTTTATTATGCACATTTGGTAGTAAGAAATTGATCTTTTTTCAAAATAAATGCTTTTATCGGTTCTGGTACTTAAAGTAAATAAACTTTCTCTTTCCACTACATCATTTGGACAAATTTTCAAAATTTGTTTGTGGTTAGTAGTTAATTATAACGCTATAATTTTAATTGAATAGGAAGATATTGCATTTTTAAGTATAAAAATAATTATAACTATTATACTGTATTTTTTGGAGTGAGTGAATATTAACGTCGCACTGTTCAGCTACACGAGGCTTTTGGCAACGGACCACGTAATTTTGAACCATGGTCAAGTGACGGGGATGACACCTAAGCTGGAACCACCTTCTCCTCTAACTACCACACCACACCAACTTAGAAGAAATATCCTACCAATACTTAGCAGGAATATTTTTTAAAATCCACTCTTCCAAGATATATGGCAGCTCGGGTTCTATGATGAGTATTTTAGCGGGGAAGGCGAATAGTTTTGTAGCAGCTATTGCGTTTTCAGCGCATTGCAAAGATTATTATTTTTGTCCCGAATAAATAGTTTATGTCAAAATTTAAGTGTCTTTATATTTTTGTATGTTAATGAAGACCTTAGAAAATGATTTGACTATTTTAAGTGAACGGTGTATATAATTAATTTTACAGTGGAAAATCTTTAATTAATTTATTAGCTCTAACGGATTAAATTTCCCAAAGTGGAGTATTTTGTTTATGTATATCCCTTAATTTTCAATGTAGTGATTCAAAAAAAAAATGATTGCATGAAAAAACTGCTGTAAATCATTATGCGGTATATAAAGTATTAACACGCATCTCTCCCCTACACGGCGGGTCTTGCAAAGCTTTAATAAAGCTCGAGCTATGAAAGTAGCTAGACATTTGCCAACTTGACTCTATCGTTAACATTTCGCAATTTTTTTCATTAAATCGCCATTATAATTTAAGAAACGGCGTTGCTTGCGAATATTACAATTTTAACATAAATTAAATACTACATAAAGTAATATTAATGTATTACACTTTCAGATATAAATTATTTACACTATTTTAAGCGTTCATCACACAAAACTTTTAACAATGTGTTACTTTTGCTGAGCAGAGATCAGCTTAGGGAGGTATTTTCAAAAATCGACCCTCAAGAGTGTTGCAGGGAGTTATAAATAAAAAAAAAATCCTTTTTATCTGCTATTAGATCTACATACTTAAAATTTAACAAAGGTGTTTTTTTTTTTTTTTTTGTTCAGCTGAGATATGCAAAAAATTTTTTTTGTTTTTTTTGTTTAATTTGCAATTCACGTAAAATTAACTCATTAAAAACTTCTTTATCCTGCAATCTGAGTTGTTTAATTTTTCAGTTCACCCGTGCGAAGAACGGGTATACCAGCTATTAAAAGTATTTTATAAACGAATGAAAGTTTGAACAAGATATATATTTAGGGAGAGTGTGAACTAATAGTAGGAATTGGAAAAAGTGTTTGCGCGTTTTTCGACGAATATACCTAATAGTTAAAAAATGCAGCTTGAAAGTATAGGTGCGCGTTGTACGCTGGGTTTTATGGTAAAAATGGTAATACAGATAACACTTTCCGAAAAGTAAGTGAGTAAATATTATCGTCGCACTGTTAAGCTACACGAGGGCTTTCGGCGACGGACCACGTAATTTTGAACCGTGGTCAAGTGACGTGGACGGCACCTGAGCTGGCACCCCCCTTTCCTAACTACCACACCAACGGGAGGACGTTTCAGCTCTCCACAGGTTTAGCGTGCATCGCGGCTCTACACGGCGGGTCTTTAGTGGTACTGCGCTGGAACTCGTGACAAAGCCACCCACGATCGGATACCTATACCACTCGGCTATTGCGGCCACACGCTTTCCAAAAAAGAACATTAACAGAGCTTATAACATTTATATTTGTAATGAAAATTGGATTTGATGGTAGGAATCTGGTTGATTTGAAGAATATAATCAATTCCCATTATATTTTCCGAGTATATTGTTCATCCTCGGAAACGATCGGAATATCTCGTGATTTTGATTTGGTCACATCTCTGAAAAACCACACGTGACACAATGGTTTCAGCCTATTTTGTAAAGGTACTCAACTTTTTTTTCCTGCTGGGCCGCATACATATGATGGCTATTTCACGCGAGCCGCAGGATGAGAATTAATAGAGGAGGGGGGGGGGCGAAAGAAATGCTTGAAGACCAAGGTAACATAGAAAAATTAAAATGTGGAAATTGATCAAAATATTATAACTCCAGTTTTGCTTTTTTAATTATTATTTTATATATATTTTTTATTTTTGTCACTAACACTAAACTAAAAATATTTATGGTATCCGCCTACTTGCGACAACTTTTTTTGAAAAAAAAGGGAGATATGGAGTTTTTTTTTTGTGGATTTTAGATTTATTTATTACATTTTAAGAAAAAAAAGTGGCTAAAATTAAGAGAAAAATAGATTATTACTACTAAAATGGGGGAAAAAATGGGTAAAAATTGTCAAAAAATTACATAAACGGACCCGCTCTGTACAAATAGTTAATGAAAAAATTCTCAATTTTTCAGTTTTGATGTATTACTTAGCTATTCCTTTTTTAAATGACCTTCAGGATAAGAGAGAGATATTTTAATTTTTACAAAAACTAGAACACTTTATCTTAGCTATTATATGAAATTGCTTAAAAAATTAGTGATAATTGTAAATTTTGTAATAAAACACTGAGATTGAGATAAATCTGAAGGTTAAAAGACTTCTACTGTGTTATACAAAACACAACACATACACACAAAATTTCAGCCAATTATTATAAAAACTTTTTGAGTAATCACTGTCCTCGCGCGTTTGATATTTTCGAAAAATACATTTCGAGTAAAACGCATTTTAAAGTTCGACATCTTATGTAAAGTTATGGCATCCGCTTTTACTAAAACACTTGTAGTTTTTATTCTAGTGAATGGAAAATAAAAAGCTTGGTATTTTTATAAAGCTAATAAGATGGCCTATAACATAAAAGCATAAACAATTGTCATTGTTTTAAAAAATCATGATTTTAGAGTAGTCGGATACAAGGAACGCTCCTTCACAATTTTTACATCAGTAAACGGTTTCATATGATTACCAATAATATAATACACTTTATATGATGTCTTTGTTAATGCTGTGACATGACCACTGACAAAACACTTTGTTGTTTTTGCAAAGAATATTCAATAAAGTCTATTTGCATCTCTTAAAAGAGATCTTGGAGGAAAAGTGCCATTAAATGATTCCCGTTTATTGGCATTTTTAAATGCAGCACTTTTGTGACTAATCAAACAAGTACTGATCCGTGTTTGTTTTTCACTGCAAAACCGTCAACCTCAAAACCGTTCGAATATTTTTCTCTTTCAAGGTATGAAAGATTGTTAAAAATTAGTTCCACCCATAACATTGTCGCTACTCTAATGTTGTCTGTTATCACTGACCGCGTAACCGTTCCAAACAGAAAAAGAATGTCAATTCGCAGCCATTCGACATCGACAGTAAAAAGCAAAATTGATATATTTGATTTCTTGTCAAAGAATTTCCCACCAAATTTTTAATACATTGTTCTTGGATAAGTGAATTTCTCAGAGCAATGGGTTATGACCGGGGCACAAAAAAAAAAAAAGGTCCGGGGGCCCCCGGCGGCACCCGGGCCTCAGGTTGGGTATCGCTGGTCTATTGTGTGGTTACAGCTGAATTATAATCTTAAGGTATCCGACTACATTCGGAATCGTTATTTCGCAAATGCGTTCAAACTGATACATATTTTTTAAATATTTAGTGTCATTTAGTTTAGAATACACGCATAAAATTGTTTTCAGAGTATTATTACAATAAAAAATTGCTTAAATGCAATACTTTGTCAATAAATGAATATAGAATCACCTATTTTGAAAACATTCTCCTTTTATAAAAAAAAGTTGTTCTCTAATATTTAGAGAGAGAGAGAGAGAGCCTATATATAGCCAAGACTTCTCCAGAGACTCTGAACTTTTAAAATATGGATTAAAGAGATATTCTTAAAATGTAAGGGAAGAAAATTGACTTTTTTTTATCGTAAAAAAAAAGTACAATTATTTGCATCAAAAACGTAATTTTTTTAAAAGGACATCTCAACAAACTTTCTCTCCCGATTTGTTGATGGTTCAAAATTACGAGGTCCGACGTCAAAAGCCCTCGTGTAGCTGAACAGTGTGACGTTAAGATTCACTCACTCATTGTAGATTTGTTGGCTTATAAATTTAGATATCCGACATTTAAAATCACATATTTCAAAATATATATATATATACACACACAAAAATATTTTATAGTTTAATTTTTAGATCGATTTATTAGGCTCATAAAAATACCAAGTTTTTTTATTTTGTATTTATTTGCACAACTGCTACAACTATTTTAGTAAGAGCGGATGCCATTTTCAGCATGCAGCTAACGACGTGAAAACGCGGAAAATTTGAAATGAGACAATTATTGCTGAGAAAATTGAAATAACTGAAATTTTTATGTATATTTTGTGTTTTATTTTTATAATCGCGTTTTGACATTCTCTGCTTGATTGTTACAAAATTTACAACCACTTAAACATTTTACTTTTTTGGTTATTTCAGAAATAAATGGTAGTATAATGTATCGAAATTGCACAAAAATTGAGAATTCGTTTATATACAGTGGTTCAGAGCGGTGAGCGTTTATATAACTGTGCTTATACATCATCTGTTTCTTACTTTGATGTTAATTTTTTTCTCTTTATAGTTGCAGCCCATGCTTGTCAAACTCGTGGCTCGTGGGCCACATGCGGCCCACAGCGAACTTTTAATATATTGGCACACAATAATATATAATAAAATATCAATATTTCTGGAAATAGGAAAGTTAGCAGCAGATGTCAAATGTCAGGAAGTACATATGAAATTTTTCTTGTTCTTTTATATATGTTTACTCGAAATAAACCTACGTTTCAATGAATTTTGATTTTCCTTGCAACCTACCTTAAGTTAAATCTTGTTTATTTGGCCCAAGTCAGCCTTTGAGTTTTACACCCTTGTTTTAGCCATTGCTTCAATTTACTAAACGAATCTAATGGTAATAATAAAAAAATTTGTTTTATTATAAAAAAAAGGTTTTACATGTAGTCGCGGATACCTTAAGAATTCTTTTGATTAAGGACAAAAAAGCTTTACCGACGTTTACCATTTGAAATTTTGCAAGACTCATCCCTGATCCTCTAAAAAGGTATGGAGCTTGACACAAGGAAGAGTTAATTACTACACAAAAAAGATTTCGTTTATAATTTATTGAGAAGTTTTAAATTCGTTGATATGGTCTAGCTCAGGGGGTCTGTAACCTAACAGCTGTGGTGTGGCAAATCTTCCTACCAGTGATTCAGGCTGCTACGCAGTAGGAAATATTCGATATAATTCGATTCTTGCGAGAATTGATGTAGAATTAGGAAGTAGGTGTAAAAAAACACATTTAGTTTTATTTTACGTTAATATTTACATAAAAATTACAACATATCGCTATTCTTTCAACATAAATAAGTCTAATGTATAAGCTACTATTTTTTACAAGATTTTATTTAACTTGCAATGTAAAATGTTCGTGTGGAATCTTGCAACTCAATTCAAAAGCTGATGTCTTCAACCGGTTGAGCTGAAATTTTGTAAACACGTTTAGTTTGAAATACAATGCATGTGTTTTGATCATTTATATTCCGATATCAACCTAGTTACTGTAACGATCATGTTCAGATGTTAAGTCGAGGATGTTTACAATAACAATGGTGGGATCCAGGGGCGTAGCTCAGATGGTAGAGCGCACGCTTAGCCTGTGGGAGGTATGAGGATCGATACCCCGCGCCTCCAATTATTATTTTTTTTCGTGTAAAATATTTTTGAAATTCATTTGATTTGTACAACGGGGTATTTTACAATACTTCCACTCAGCATACGTACAAAGTATGTTATATTTTTACTGTTCTAGAGGGAACACTAGGAAAGGCAGATCTATCAAGCTATTTCTCTAATTACTTTGAATCACATTCTCTATGATATCTATTTACTCGATTCTAGTTTCTCCCGCAACACTTAATTGACCTAGTCACTGTAACGATCTTGTTCAGGTGTTAAGGCGAGCATGTTTACAGTAAGACATGTGTCGACTGGGGGCGTAGCTCAGATGGTAGAGCGCTCGCTTAGCATGCGAGAGGTACGGGGATCGATACCCCGCACCTCCAATTATTATTTTTTCGTGTAAAATATTTTTGAAATTCATTTGATTTGTACAACGGGGTATTTTACAATACTTCCACTCACAGCATACGTACAAAGTATGTTATATTTTTATTGTTCTAGAGAGGGAACACTAGGAAAGGCAGATCTATCAAACTATTTCTAATTACTTTGAATCATTCTATGATATCTATTTACTCGATTCTAGTTTCTCCCGTAACACTTTTAATTGACCTAGTCACTGTAACGATCTTGTTCAGGTGTTAAGGCGAGCATGTTTACAGTAAGACATGTGTCGACCGGGGGCGTAGCTCAGATGGTAGAGCGCACGCTTAGCGTGTGGGAGGTACGAGGATCGATACACCGCGCCTCCAATTATTATTTTTTTTCGTGTAAAATATTTTTGAAATTCATTTGATTTGTACAACGGGGTATTTTACAATACTTCCACTCAGCATACGTACAAAGTATGTTATATTTTTACTGTTCTAGAGGGAACACTAGGAAAGGCAGATCTATCAAGCTATTTCTAATTACTTTGAATCATTCTATGATATCTATTTACTCGATTCTAGTTTCTCCCGTAACACTTTTAATTGACCTAGTCACTGTAACGATCTTGTTCAGGTGTTAAGGCGAGCATGTTTACAGTACGACATGTGTTGACCGGGGGCGTAGCTCAGATGGTAGAGCGCTCGCTTAGCATGCGAGAGGTACGGGGATCGATACCCCGCGCCTCCAATTATTATTTTTTCGTGTAAATTATTTTTGAAATTCATTTGATTTGAACAACGGAGTATTTTACAATACTTCCACTCAGCATACGTACAAAGTATGGTATAATTTTACAAGCTTTTACTTAACTTGCAATGTAAAATGTTCGGGTGGAATCTTGCAACTCAATTCTGAAGCTGATGTCTTCAACTGGTTGAGTTGAAATTTTATATACACGTTTAGTTTGGATGACAATGCATGTTTTGACCATTTATATTCCGATATCGCAACTACACTGGTGTGCAAAACTTAAGCAACAATGTAAAAATTTAGCAGATAGCCATGAAATTGCAG
>BMAV01002409.1:67320-102803 GCA_019973955.1 Trichonephila inaurata madagascariensis | reverse complement strand
AGCCACGGTCCGATACCTATACCACTCGGCTACCGCGGCCACGCGAGTCAGTTGAATGCAGTTCCAACGGGAACAACTTCAAAGGAGAAAGAATAATGCTCGCGTACAATCTTGTAAAATGCTGCTCTGGCTTTTACCGAGTGAGTGACTAAATATTAACGTTGTTCAGCTACACGAGAACTTTTGGCGACGGACCTCGTCATTTTGAACCATGGTCAAGTGACGAGGACGACACCTGAGCTGGTACCACCTTTCCTAACTACCACACCACACTAAGGGGAGAACGTTGAGTTCTCGACAGATTTAACGTGCATGGCTCTCCTACACGGCGGATCTTTAGTGATACTGGGCTCGAACTCGTAACCGAGTGGTATAGGTATTGGATCGTGGCTTGCCTTGTCACGAGTTCGAGCCCAGTACCACTAAAGACCCGCCGTGTAGGGCAGAGATGCCCGTTAAATCTGTCGAGAGCTGAAACGTTCTCCCGTTGGAGTGGTGGGGTAGTTAGGAGAGGGGTGCCAGCTCAGGTGTCGTCCACGTCACTAGACCATGGTTCAAAATTACGTGGTCCGTCGCCAAAAGCCCTCGTGTAGCTGAACAGTGCGACGTTAATATTCAATCAATCAATCCATCGAACTCGTGACAAGCCAGCCATAATGCGATACCTTGACCACAAGGATACTGCGGCCACTGGCTTTTACCAAAGGAAAGTTTATATTCTTGTATGACTATTTATCATGTTCAATGCCTACAAGTGTCCCATATAACACTGTTAATTCATACCGTGCTATATCAAAACTGTGTTATACGAGACTTATTTATTTAATTATTATTTTATTTATTGATGTGAAAACTTCTTTAGCCGCGTTGGGCACTTTTTAGTAGGGGAAAATCTTACGGATTCGCGTCACCGACATGCTCATGACTGGCGCTCGCGCATTGTGCTGTGCGCCTTAGAGACTTTTTGGATGGGTGAAATCTCGTGCATTCAAGACACCGACATGCTTATAGCAGTATATCTGTAGCTATACAGCTGACGTATAGTACTGTGCATATCTTATAAGGGAAGTTGAATGGATTTAGTGAAAAGTTCAATGTGTATATACTGTGCATTGTTGAAATAGTGTTTTTGTTAGATTATTATTTGAATCGTTTAATTGAAGAATCATTGTGCAATAGTGAGTACTAAATAAATGTATTAATATTCTTAAGATAAAAAATAAATAACAGAAAATTATTTTAAATACTCTTATTTATTTTGGCATTTGAAAATTTTATATTATTTAAAATTATTTGAAATCTTCGTATTTATTCTGGCGTTTTAAAATTTTATATTATTTATTTTCTAATATTTAGTCTCTGAAATGCATTACGCAATCTGGATTAGTATTTCACAGTGGCTTAGACATTCAACAATTTTTATTCGAAAATTTGATGATTTATACAAAAGAAGGCTCTGAAATACTCGAAAAAAGATTTGGCGAAACATTTGATAATATACCGATGATTTTAAGGGGAGACTTCAATAGCAACTTTGCAGATGATAAAAATCTACCACTAATTGAATTTCTAAATGAAACACTTAATTTAAATGTGTCAAATGATCGAAAATTCAGTACTACAAAATATAAAATGACGATCGATGAGGTTTTTACGCGATACTTAGATAACTTTGAAAAAAAAACCATTTTCCTTTTTCTTACTTTAGTTACCATAAACCTATTGTATCTTTTTAGAAAAAAATGAAATAATTGAAAGCACAAAAAGTCTAAATATTGTTGAAATTAATGATGACAATGATGTAAACAATTAAAATGTTAAAAATCAGGTACATTGAAATTTAAGGTATCCGACTACGTTCGGAACCGTGATTTTGCAAAAGCGCATAAATGGATACATTTCATGATATTTAGTCACTTAGATTAGAACACATGTATGAAATTGTTTTAAGGACATTTTGACAAAAAAATTTATTTAAATACATTATTTTGGCAAAAAATTAACTTAGAATAATCTTTTTTCAAAATGTTCTCCTTTCGTTTAAAATGCTTCTATTATTTTAATGTTTTGCCTGTACATAGCTCAGATCTCTTTAGAGTCTCAACTAGAATTTTTAAAATATATAAGTTACAAGTGGGTTTATCCATATTTTACGAAAACAGAAAGGAGAAATTTTACGAAAAAAACGCCGATAGTTATTTCAATTGGTAGTAACTCGGAAAATAATGTGAATTTTTCAAAACTCATAGTTGAGCCTCTGTACAGAGGTCTGAGCAATATACAGGCAAAATATTATTATAATAGGAGCATTTTTCAAAACAGGAGAACATTTTGAAAAAAGATTATTCTAAGTTAATTTTTTGCCAAAATAATGTATTTAAATAATTTTTTTTTGTAAAAATGTCCTTAAAACAATTTTATACATATGTTCTAATCTAAGTGACACTAAATATCATGAAAATTATCCATTTATGCGCCTTTTGCAAAATCACGGTTCCTAACGCGCGTAGTCGGATACCTTAAGTAAATACAAATACTATCCATAAATAATACGATTGTATATTAATTGTTAATTCAACTGGATTGTATTTATATTTTGTCATGATCGTGACAGCCCGTAATATATTTGAATAATAAAAAATCATATAAACATTCATATAATTGTTGCTCGTAGTGTCAATAGATGTGAAAACCAGATTGATGTTGTGATAATTTTAATTCAAATATTATGAAGTTTCAAATTTTAATACTATATAAATTCTAAGTTTTCACTTCTATCGGCAGTCTCTATAACTTCCAATTTTTTTTATTAAATTATTTATTTATGAACATAATATAAATAAGGGCAAAATATACCGTATTGTATTGAAACCGTGTTTCGTGTTGTGTCGCAATCGTGTTTTACGAAAAGTTCAAAGAATAGAAATTACGGTAATGTGTACCTGTTAAATCAAAATTAAGTCTTAAGGCTTAAAATTTTACAACAGCTGCAATCTCACTCCAATACAACATATAAATGAAAAAGTTAGTTAACTTCAAGTTTTTAATCAAAAGCAAAAATATGAAATACAAAAACTAAAAATACAACAAAAATCTATTCATAAAGTTATTATGACCATAAACTGCTTATTAGAATCACTAAATTAATTCTCATCATCAATGTCATCTGAAATAACACCTAATCTATTTTTATTTTTAAAGTTGGTCGAAACTCCTTTTCACTAGTTATTTTCCTATCATTATAAATGGTTGGTCTCCACAGAACTACTCACTACTTCTAAAAGTAAAGTTAATAAACAATCCTAGAATACAAAAATATACTCCGGTACTCTTTTGAAACATTTTGAATAAATGTTCGTTTAAAAACCTAACGAATCAATAATGACATCGAGACATTGATTTAAATCAAAAGAATATCAATTTAGTTTCGAAAAGAAATTAAATAATACAAATAAGCAACTAAAAATATATATGAGGATGAACTCTTTATCGAATACTGAATGTGAATGTTTTTCTTAATTAAATAAGGAATGTTGTGATTGTGAATGTTTTCATGATTGTTAAAGTGAATTAGGTTCCAGACATTATTTAAATTTTTGGAGATAAAATTGTATCTTGGTAAGACTTTGCATACAAAATACAGTCGGACCTCTATTTAACGAAATCGCTAAATACCAAAAAAAAGTTCGTTATATCGAGGTCCATCTTTCAATATACTTTATAAACGAAATAAAACAAATTTTACATTGATAAACACTATATATTTAAAAAAAGTAATTATTCAAACCTTTTTGTTACATTAATATCTATTTATTTTATATATCTTACCCATCAAAAAAAAAAACCTACAAGAAAAAAAGAATGTCGAGGGATACACTGTATTTTTAACATTAAGAAAATAATTTTGTATTAAAATTAATGAATTTTAAAGACATTTTTTTTAATTTAAAGCATACACACACAAGTAATTTTAAACATACATTATTTTAAAACATTGAAATTTATCGAAGATGTTTCTAATGAACAGGACAGGGGGTTAAAGAATACACTTCTTTGAGGAAACATGCAGAGTTCTGTTGCTCTCGGCGAGTTAGGCACCTAATAAAACTATTTCAAGATTTATGACTACCATGAAATATGCGTTAAAAGAGAGAATAACATGAAATGTCCAGAAAGACTTCAAAAAATTAGAAAGAAAACAAATTGAATCACAAGAGAAAAAGTTCATTATATAGAAAAATTCGCAATATAGACGTTGGTAATACGAATGTATATATATATGTATGTATAACGTCGCACTATAAAGCTCCGCGAGGGCTATTGGCGACGGACCTAACATAATCGAGCGACAAGGATGATTGTTAAAATACAGAGTGTGTAATAGGACTAAATTTATTAAGTTTTGAGTTGTTTTATTGTTATCGAACACACACACTGCATAATACAACAATAGGGATCAGCTATTCTTTTTTACGTCTGCCATTTTTTTACCTAGAAGTTTCAAGCATTCTTAAATTTTTACATAAATCTCAATCAATGTTTCAAATTATCAAATAATGTATATTCCTATTTATTATTCAATTCTATTACTTTTAAAAGCATTTTTTCGGCATTTTTTCCTTTATTGTTAGCTAATCAGTAAGAGTTAGCGTATATTTTTCTTGCTCATTTTCATTAATTTCTGTTCATATTTTTCCTTATGCGTTTATTTTCAAACAAAAATAGAACTTCTCTACAATTAGTAACAGGAATAAACCACCGCTGTTGTATTTAAATGTTTTTTTTTTTTCCTTGTTTTTTTTTTTTTTTTTGCTTTTTCGGTTATGTTACAAAACAAATAGAGCGTTACTTCGAAAACAATGGTTCAATGATTTTTTTCCCGTTCTCCCTTTTTTTTAAAGCGTCATATTTCCCATTGTCACATTTTTGAGTGAGTGAATCAAAAAGGGAATTTTCAAGTAAGTTTCAGAAGTGTTAGGAGTGTATTTAATTCAGGATAAATATGCTTTTCTCATAAATACTAAACAGATACTTAGTGAATCTGGAACATTCAAAAAATATTTTGGATTTAAAAGGCTGATAAAACTTGCAAAATCGGCAATGGAATTTAAGGGGAGATAAATTCCAAAATATTTTTTAAAATTATTGTAGAAAGCTAGGAACACACACACACATTTTAAGGTATCCGACTACGTTCAGAACCGTGGTTTTCCAAAAGCGTGTAAATGGATGATATTTATGATATTTAGTGTCACTTAGATTAGGAAATGTATATAAAATTGTTTTAAGAATAGTATTACAATAAAAAAATTATTTAAGTACAATATTTTGACAAAAAATGAACATAGAATGGCCCATTTTCAAAATATTCTAATTTTTTTGAAAAATGCTTCTATCATAATAATATTTTGCCTGTATATAGCTCAGAACTCTGTACCAAGGTTCAACTAGAATTTTTGAAATATATAACTTAGAAATGGGTTTATCCATATTTTACGACAACAGAGGGGTGAAATTTTAAGAAAAAAACGCCGATAATTATTTCAATTAGATGTAACTCTGAAAATAAGGTGAACTTTTCAGACATCACACACATAGTTGAGCCTCTGTACAGACGTTTGAGCTATATACAGTCAAAATATTATTATAATAGAAGCATTTTTTACAAAAGGAGAACATTTTGAAAAAAAGTTATTCTAAGTTAAGTTTTTGCCGAAATATTGTATTTAAATAAATATTTTTGTCAAAATATCCTTCAAACAATTTTATACATGTATTCTAATCCAAGAGACACTAAATATCATGAAAATTATCCATTTATGTGCTTTTTAAAATCACGGTTTCGAACGCAGTCGGATACCTTAAAGTGAACCGCGTTGAAATCCGACAGTAATTACGCTCTCAAAAATAAAAAATAATAATTGTCAACAAAGACTACTAAAAAAAAATTTTTTTTTAACAGATTTTTCGTCAATTTCTGTTTGGATTTCGTTGTTTGGTTATTTTTATTTTATTAACTTCGCACTTTGAAGCAACATGAGGTCTATTGAAGCAGAACGTCGAGGAGGATATCATGAGGATGACACCTGATTCAATACACTCAACTCTTTTTTTTACACGGTCTTTTTTACACGATTTTGAAATAACAAGGTCCACGAATTTAATGATTTCTGTTTACTCAAATTATTTGTTCTAGCGCGAATTCCTAAGAAAATTTGGGGATTCATACCCTTTGGGTGAGGACGATTTGACGAATTTATCACATCTTATGATAATAAAGAAGTCGATAACGAAGTTCAACTATTAACAGCTGAGTTAATTCGTGAGGGCTTGGAATTAGCTACAACTATGGTACAATATGATCCTGACAGAGTGTGCATTAGAATTTCAATGTAATCAAAAGTTTTCTAAAGTAGGATATCACATATTATACAAGCAACTTGAGACACCAAAAAAAACAGCCACTAATAACAGACTTTTCGTAACAACAACAAAAAAACAACAACTCTGGCCTATAATAACGAACGAAATTCGTCATTTAAATCAAAAACTATCTGTTGTACTGGATATACCTGGCACATCTACTGATGATAACATTTTTGATCCAGTTCGTAATAAAAGTAACACGTTATGAGTAGAGACCAATAGTAGTTTTATTAATAATTTAAATTTAAATTTTTATATCTTGTATGTACTTATAGACTGAATTTTCACTGCACACACTAATTTTATTTTTTAAGGCTGTTTTCGACGTATGTTCAAGAGTTTGAACTTAACGGGGAGCGCATTTTCAGACAGAAAAAAATGCCTCAATTTTTATAAAAATTTGTGACATTGTAACTCATGAATTTGTTTAAAATGTAGGATTTTTAAAATTTGAAAATATTTCATAAATAATTCGTTTTTTTTTAACATGTAAAGGGATAGCTCATTTAGCATTACCGTATAGGAGAAAAAATGCGAAACACATTTAATAAAAGAAAAAATGTTTCAAAACTTGGATAAAACTGAGCAGTATGATAAAATATGTGATTCTCTACTGGATAGTGATACGAGAATTTAATATTAATGTTTGAGTACTTTTATATCTGAAAAAATATTCCGAATATGGGTCCTGTTCTTTAACATTAGCCGAAAACATCCTTAATGAAAGCGAATTGTTTTGTAAATATATCATATGGATTTTATTATTACTTTTTTGTACACTTTTTTGGGAAAATATTTAGAGATTTTTCATCGTACATAATTTTTTAAGTTATAGAACATATCCCCAAATTTATCATACGTCGCATGTGTTTTTACACGATTTTTTATAAGGAAAGTATCTACCGTGTAAAAAAAATTAGGTGTATTTATTATCCAGACTGTTCGGATTTGGCATGCAATATTAGTTTTATATGATGTAGGGCATATAACACGTTATTATCATTTAATAAATGATGAAGAGATGCCTTACATCTTATTTGAGGTCACTTTGTGTATAAATAAAATGTTTTTTAAAACGTGAAATCACACAAAATATTTTTTTAAAAGATATAGCAATAATATGCATATTGTAGTTATATACATAGTTTAATATTTACTTGCAGAATTATCTTCATCCCCAAATGGGTGAGTGAGTGAGTGAGTGAATATTAACGTCGCACTGTTCAGCTACACGAGGGTTTTCAGCGACGGACCACGTAATTTTGAACCATGGTCAAGTGACGTGGACGACACCTGAGCTGGCACCCCCCTCTCCTAACTACCACACCACACCAACGGGAGGACGTTTCAGCTCTCGACAGATTTAACGTGCATCGCTGCCCTACACGGCGGGTCTTTAGTGGTACGGGGCTCGAACTCATGACATGCCTGCCATGGTCCGATACCTTAACCACTGGGCTACCGCAGCCCTCACCCCCAAATGGGATTTGGGTAGAAAGGAACAAAGCTAAAAAAAAAATCTTTCCATTTTACGGTTCGGAAATATTGATAAAAATATATCAGGATCTTCCAATATAACAATCGATATTAATATGAAATGAAACAATGATGTTTAATGTTGGAATAACCAATTGCCTAAATTTTATAAAAAGCCTGAGTTTAGCATTAGGGTATTTTTCTGGTATTTTTGCTTTTCAGGCTGACAATGCGTGAACAAATGGAGGAGAAATTAAGAGGCTCTCGTAAAACTCTGAGAATGAGAAAAACATCATGTATGAAATTCATGAATTCATGCACCAACATATGGAATGGGTATATTTTATCTGTAAAAAGAATTATTTTAAGGTATCCGACTACGTTCGGAATCAATCGTGATTTTGCAAAAGCGTATAAATGGATAATATTTATGATATTTAGTGTCACTTAGATTAGAAAATGTATATAAAATTGTTTTAAAAATATTATTACAATAAGAAATTATTTAAGTAAAGTATTTTGACAAAAAATGAACATAGAATGACCCATTTTCAAAATATTCTCCTTTTGTGAAAAATGCTTCTATATTCTAATAATATTTTGCCTGTATATATAGCTCAGATCTTTGTATAGAGGCTGAACTAGAATTTTTGAAATATATAACTTAGAATTGGATTTATCTATGTTTTACGACAACAAAGGGAAGAAATTTTAAGAAAAAACATCGATAAATATTTCAATGACTCGTAACTCTGAAAATAATGTGAATTTTTCAAAAATTCTAGTTCAGACTCTTTGGAAAAGTCTTTGCATTTTATAAGCAAAATATTATTATTTTAGAAGCATTTTTACAAAAGGAGAACATTTTGAAAAAAGGTTATTGTAAGTTAATTTTTTGCCAAAATATTGTATTTAAATAATTTTTTTTGTCAAAATGTTCTTAAAACAATTTTATACATGTATTCTAATCTAAATGACACTAAATATCAGGAAAATTATCCATTTATGCCCTTTTTTAAAATCACGCTTCCGAACGTAGTCGGATAACTTAATTCAAAACTTTTTTAATTTAATCTTTATTGTTGATTGTTTTCAGTTTCTATTATAATTCTCACACATTTTCCCACAACATTAAAAAAATTTCGGTTCCATAGCTATAACATTTTGCATGCATATTATAGACCTATGCTCTATAGATCTCATTTTTTTTAGATAAGATCAATAGATTTTATTTCGTATTATGATAAATAGAAATAGTAATTTTACAAATTTTTTTATTTTTAAAAAAATACTTAAGAGATAAATTAAAAATGTGTTGTATACGAATATAGACATTCCTTACCTTTAATTTTAAATAATAATGTTGCATCTTCTGTACACTTTTCAAAAATTATTTTATGGATAATCTAGTTAGTTATATCCTTACTTGTGTGGTCATACTTTATGATATTTAAGATAACTCAATTATTTCATGGCAAACATTGTTTTGGTACTTTAAACTTCGTATTTATGTGCGAAAACAGAAAAAAATAGCATATTAAAATGAGCTAAGTTTAATGGTTTATGATGGATTGAAAAAGTATGTCAAAATATGCAACGTGCTATGTTCCTTAATGAGTACATCGATTGGACTGTCTCAAAAAACAGTGGCAACTGTAACCGAGGGCTCATGGTAAGCGAGTCTTGAGTTCGAGTCCTGGTGCCCCTTAAGAATCTCCTCTGGACAGGCGCTGATGCACATTAAATAATTCGTGACTTAAAGTTCTCATGTTGGTGGGGTGGGGATGTTAGGAGAGGGGAATGCCGACTCAGGTGTCATCCTTTTCCCTTGACCATAGTTTAAAGGTACAAGATGCATTGCTTCGTGTTGGCTTGAATGCAAAGTATATCAAATTAAATCAAAGTTCAGAAAACATCTACACTAAGATCTAATAAAACAGAATAAATTTAAAAAATCTATTTAGAAAATTTATTTCAGCAAATATTTTGAAATTTCAAGAACATACTTTCATACTCTTACACGATCAAATCTTTTTTTTTCTACATCAACAAATCAATTCCTTCTGCCCTCCCTACCCTGTCCTCTTATCTATCAAATGAATAAAAAAAGAAATAGTTAATCTTAGCATTCGCGATTCATTTTGATCAGCCTTCCGGTACTCACGAATATAAACAGTAGTTAAAAAATAAAATGACTTAATAACAGTTATTATGCAGTTAGTAGAGTTTCGAGAGAGATAACGGATATACTATAAGTTACTAGTTTTGCACATAAAAAAGGTAGCTAGGTTGGCGAACTTATCGCCAAGTTTGGCGGAAGAAATAAACCGGCTTTAAGCAGTGCACTGAAAGAAACTGGTTCTCAAAGTTAAGAGAATTTGCGTATTTTGTCGAATTTCTTGAAAAGATTTGAACGAAATATTTAAAAATGCTTTGAAACAAAGATGCATATCTTGTGTGTCGAATACGTAAGCGTGTACGTGTGCGTAGGCAGAGCTAGTCGAGTTACAGGATTTACAAGCGCGTGTCCCAAAATCTGCATTTCGTTAGCCAGCACACCTCATCAAATTTATACTATAAAAATGAGTAACCACCAACGTTTAGATGATGGAATGATGTAGGGAATTATAATTAGGCTAGAAGCAGGACAGTCTCAAATCCAGATTTTTAAAGAATTCAATTTAACGCCCAGTTTCGGTTTCAACTTATGGAAACAATTTTAGGATACCGGATCCGATGAAAAATGCCTGAGAAAGGTCATAGAAGAGCCGCGGTGGTCAGAAAAGATCACCATTTGTCCATTTACAGCGAAGCGTAAGAGGGATGCTACAGCTTCTCAGCTCTCATATAAGTTGTATACGGCTACAAGAAACCAAGTTGCAAGGGTGACTGTTTCCAGACAGAGAGCTATTTAGAAGATTTGCTTTTTGCATCCCAATCAGTTCCGCAAACGGGGGAGTCCATTTAAAATAGGTCAGAGATCCTTGAGATTGGAGCATGGATCAACGAGCAACCGTTCTCTTCACTGATGAGTACCGATTTAGCATAAAAAGGGATTATCGCCTTAATTTTCACATGAAGATAACCATGGATACGTCACCGGCCCTTCAATGTCCGAAAAATCGATCATTATGGCAACGGGGGCTTGATGGTCTGGACAAGCGTAAAGGTGAATGGCCGCACACACCTCCACTAATTTGAAAGAGACACTGTGATTGTTTTGAGGTATAGGGATAAGGTCTTGGAGCACTATGTTTGCCTTTTCACGAGTGTAGTTGGTCTTGATTTTAATGGATGACATTGCGAGACCATATACAGTTCATCTGGTCGATGAATTTCTGGAAAGTGAGGATATTCGCTGAAAGGATTGGTCAGTCAGATATTCAGACCTCATCCCTATAGAGCATGCCTGAGACGCTCTGGGGAGGGCAATTACAACTCACAACCCCCTCCGAGAACCATCCAAGGTCTGAAACCAGAGTCGCTTAACAAGGGGGATTAATTGCCACAAAATTCGTGGTGCGAGGCCTGTATATCTGCAAGAAGGGAAACAAAGCTCCAACAACTTTTTTTTTTATTGTTCTCTTCTGCAACTGCTATTTCAGACGTTCCGATTCCGATAAGTGTTACGCGCGATAATGCGAATGAATTATAATTTATAAATGGTTATTTTATTGCATTATATCAACTCTATGCACATACCAAATTTCGTTAAAGATTGTCCAGTTGTTCTAGAAATAATTGATCAAATCTGAAGATTTTCTTACTTTTGAACAGCACTGTAGATAGAATCCAACGAAATCTATGCGATACAAAAGTCTTCTAACCATAACAAACACTCCTCGCAATTTTGAACTCAGTTCGTTCTTTGCATTCTTATCATACCAGCATAAATACTTTAAGCTTCCTCAAATTTAACTCCGTCCATCATTTGCCAGATACGAAGGTCTTTCGTATAACCGTGATTTAAAAAGGCGACTTGACTGAAACATCGCTTATCAACTGTCTACTTTTCACTGAAATTCAAAGTGACCGCGGGAACCGAGGGGTCATGGTTGCAAGCTGTTGACCGACGTTGTCGAGCCGCGAGTTTTAAACTTCGTTTGGAGAGGGGATGTCGGCACAGGTATCGTCATCACTTGGCCGAGGATCCAAAATATGATGAAGTCCATCAACAACTCGAGTTGCTTTATATTGCGACGTAAAAAAACATAACTGATAACTATTATACTAGGGCAGTGGTCTTCAAACTTTGTCAACACACGGAACCCCTAGAACTTGAAGGAGCTTTCATGGAACCCCTAGAACTAGAAAGTATTTTCGTGGAACCCCATTCCATACACATACTTCGAAGAATCTATATCTCAGAATAATAATTAAAGAATATCAACATGTTATAGGCACTTTATGTGAAGGCAATTAAAAAAAATTTGCGTTTATTATTAAAAAATTCTACTCTAATTGTTTTAATATAATTTACTCATTAATAATATTAATTTGTGATCCAAATATCACCTATCCACACATTATATATAGTAACTAATATACGTGCATGCTTTTTTTCACATTAACTGTCGAAGTCAAGGTCTATTGAGATTAAATGCAATCGCGCATTACGTATTCTGAGTTTAATTTGTTTTTATACTTTGTTTTTGTAGCCACTTACGTTGAGAAATATATTTCACTTAAATACAATGTTCTGAATGGCATTAAAATGTTTTTTATAGCTGTGTGAGAAATCCTGTGTATTTTACATGAATACGCAACCTAAAATTTTGAAGTGTTCTTATTTAAGTTCAGATTTTAATATATATCGAATTTTAATATATAGTTGTTTCCTCTTTCATTATACGTATTTTTTCCACAAATGCAAAAAAGTACACTTTTCATAAGAAAACTGTTTAGTGCTGCGAGACATTGTGCTAACTAACAAGTGTAAAATTATCTCGTGGAACTGGAGATAGTAAACACTAAAATATTCACAATCTAGTAGGAAGCATATGTATAATGATAAAACATTCTAATATTATTTTATTATATTATAACAAAAGTTTAAAAAGTGTTGAAAAAAAAATAAAATTTATTATATATAAATAAATTTTTCAATTTTAAAGAATAGAATGACCTTTACATACTTGTAACTATACAAACTTCATAGAGAATTTGAATCCCTTTTGCATACATATTTATTTCTTCTCAGTTTTTTTATTGTGACTTGTGGAACCCCAGGGTTCCGTGGAACACAGTTTGAAGCCAACTGCACTAGGGCATCGATTCTTAAACTGTGGTCCGTGGACCCCGGTGAGTCCCCGGAACCTTTCCAAGGGGTGCTCGAAGGTCTCTCATTTAGTATTTTCCCCCTTTTCTTAGAGACCCTGAGAGACTTCGTGGAAAAATCGAAAGATGTGTCCTATCCTAGGCTAGATCACTAAACTCAATGAAAAAACTACACTAGAACGTGTATTTTGATCAAAAATACTAATTCAGTTTTTTTTAATTGTTTGCTACTAATATAGCTATTACTACAACGTAATATTTGTTTTATTGTTTACTGTTTTCTCTTAGAGGTACAAAAGAAGTGTTAAAAAAAAGAGTTTGTATAAGTAGCAGAGGCAATCTCAGGATTATTGAGGAAGCTTTAAATCACTCAGCCATGTATTGGGAATCAGGAACTGGTGTTCATTATTTTGGGGAGGGGGGTCCGCGATGTCAAGCTGCATATATAAAGTGGGGTCAGCGGCGATCGAACGTTTCAGAACCGTTGCACTAGAGTAAGGGGAGATGCTCACTTCAATTGAACAAAATGGAATTCAAATATTTCATACATAACTTTAATTTTGATATTTGTTGTCCGTATTATTATTGCTGAGAAAAAAACCCAAAGTGGTTATAAATTTCGAAAGGTATTTAGCCAGTTTAAACTCTCTCTTAACGGAATATATTGTACAAGAAAAATTATATACAAAAACCAAGCGTTTATAAATTCCCACTGCGTCCAGCATGATAATAATTTTATTACAGGATTGCGACACTGATAATCTAAATAACATTTTAGATATTGTTTTATATCTAGACAAATCCTTTGGTGGGATTCCTTTAGGAAAGTTTTTAGTATAAGAAATCTCTTTCGTCGAATTAGTGTTAATCACTCAGGAAATAAACGTTATTTTTCTTCCTCAAGGGATAGAATGTTCACTAATGATTCTATAATTGGGTAGAAAAGTTTAATTGTTTTTAATGAGTAAATGAAAAGGTTATTTCCCAAAGAGTGAAATTGTTTAATTCAATCACACTTAACGTTTTCTCTCTTTTCTATCATGTTGTGATGTTTGAAAAAATTGATGTTTGCGTGAGGGTTATGATTTTAAATATTTGGTTTATTTGCACCACAGCTATTAATTACAGTATATTCATTTACATTGAAGTTATTCAATATATTGCTTATTTCATTAGGGTTCAGAATATATTTGTGAGGGAAGAGAGACGACAACCGTTCTTTTCAGTGTTTCCAGTGGACTCTCCTGCTCTCTCCAGGGTCTTGGGATGGTGGTGGTTTCCCCTTTATCCTCGAATAACATCCGGCTCTTGGGCGGAGTGGGGTTTTTCTTACTGTCAAAAGTTGCCGGGGTGATGACAGAAGACAGGGCCCAGCAATATTTAGGGTTGCACGTGGGAATAGGAACGCGGTTATTCTATGAACAAAAAGAAACCGATTTTTCAGCTGTGTGAAGCAAAAATTTAACAGTGTCGATGCAGACATAAATATAAAATGCAAATTTCTTTTTAGCTGACGGAATCCCATATTAAAAAAGTAAGTAGGTAAATCTTGAATATTCTTGGGCTATAATTAATAAAAAAAATTTTATAAAAGATGTACAAAATAGTCCATTTCTTGATTTCAGAATGACAGAAATGCTCATAAACTTCAAAATGAAAAGGAAAGTACAGTTTTTTAATATTATTTATTATCTAAACAAAATTAGATCCTCATAAAACAATATACCATTTATATTTGGGCATATAAAGCGTCTTTTTAACATAGAAAATAAGATTGAAATTTTCGAGTGAGCGTTATACGCCGGATATAAAAATATCTTTAAACATAAGGAGGAGACCATTAAAAAATTAGATTTCTAAATACAATCGGACTTCTATGTAACGAAGTCGCTAAATCCTGGAAAAAAGTTCGTTATATAGAAAATTGGCTATACAGAGGTTCATTTTTTAATATAATTTATAAACCACATAAAACAAATTTTAAATTCATAAACACTATATATTAAAAAAAGTAATTATTCACCCTTTTTTTAAAATTAATATATGTTTAAAAGAAAGAAAAACTGCAAGGAAAACAAGAAAAAAGAATATCGAAGAATACATTGTATTTTCAACATTAAGAAACTAGTTTTACACTCAAATTAATGAATTTTATAAGTACATTTTATAATTTAAAGCATACAAGTAATATTAAACATACATTGTTTCATAATTAGGACACGAGATAACTCCATTGAGGGTGAAAGAGCATATCGAAAGTGTTTTCTAATGAACGGGGCAATGGGGGTTAAAGGTTGCAATTCTTGGATGAAACGTCCGAACTCTATTGCTCTCGGCGAGTTAGGGTCTAATAAAACCAGTTCAAGATTTATGACCACTATAAAATGTATTAAAGAGAGAATAACTTGAAATTTCTTCAGAAATACTTAAAATAAAGTGAACAAAAACTGAATCACAAAAGAAAAAGTTTGTTTTATAGAAAATTTACTTCGTTATAGAGAGGTCATTTTACGAAGAAAATCGTAAAATGTTCAAGATTCCAGGAAAAAGTTCGCTATATAGAAAAATTCGCAATATAGAGGTTCGACTGTACATCTAAATATAGTTAATTTATATATGCAATGTCATTTCCTATGAACATTCATTACTGGAAAACATGAAAAAGTCCGCCCTATTTGTTTTCCATTATATCTTCAAACACATCATTGAATTATGTTTCTCCTTCATCATCATTGTTGCTATGATCCATAAATACATAATCATCTTCCGTTCCATCTGAAATGTTAGATTGACTATATTTTTTTAAAATCACTTTTGAAGTATGTCTGTTTTAATTCCGTTCCATGCTTCTATTATCCCCTCCCACATAATTTCTAGACTAGAATAATGCATTTAGACACATTTCGTAAATTATTTGTATCCTTGAACCATCCACATATCATCGAAAGCTTCTTTTCTAGCTCTTTAGGTATTTAGCTCTAGAAGTATAACATTTTTCATAAGTCTGGTGTGGTACTGTAGTACTTCGAATAAATGACTTCAAAAGATAAAAGCAGTGCAAATGTGAATTTCAAGTTTTTCTTTAAAAAGATGGCGTTACACTGCGATTACCGTAAAATCCGGCGTATAACGCGCACCCCCTTTACGAAGAAACATGAAATTGTACGTGCACAATGATATTGTGTTTTAAAGTCATTTATTCGAGGTATTATTCCAAGAAATAGAAAAAAATATAATGTTTGTAGAACTGAGAACCTTTTAAGTTCACAAGGAAGATCATTTCTTTCAAATAAACAGTAGTTTGATATATGCAGAATTTTATCTATGGTTTTTTTCTTTTTTTTTTAATTGTTAAAGCTATCTTTTTTATACCCGGAGTATAACGCGCTTCCGTAAATTTCGATCTTATTTTTTGTGTTAAAAGGGCGCGTTATACGCCGGATTTTACGGTAATTTCGAACTTATATATAGAAGTTCATAATCATTTTTCCCTCGAATCGCAAGGTGTAAAAATAAACTTAATTAAGATTTATTCTTTTTGATTGTATGTATTAAATGCCTTTATCGTATACATGAATATCTCTATTTTCATTTGTTGTCATTACTAAAATAGTTCTTTGCTTGGCAACGTGCTTGTGTCTTGTAGAGCAATTAGTTGAGTTGAAATATTCTGGTTGAGGTGAAGGATTTTTGAGATGTGTGTGTCTTTTTAGTACGTTTGACGAGAAATATTTTTATGGAACTCGTAGCCCTGTCGGGTTACGAGGTTACATAATAGAACTGTGTATAGGATACTTGATTTTCAAATACCCAGGACATAAAATGCTATTAGATGTTAAAGTAAGTTAACTGATTAAATCAGCGATACACATAATGCTATAAAAAGATAAATTTAATTTAGAAAAATCAATAAAATGAAACGAAATTTCTTCAAAAAGTACCACTGAATACTTAGAAGAGGATGAATCATTTAAATAATAGGACAGAACTTGAAAAAGACTAGGGACCAATGCCAACTAAGGACCAACGGCCACAAATTACGAGATTTCTAATTTTGTAAGAAAAATTACTCTCTCATCTTAATAACAAAAACATTTAAGGTATCCAACTACTCTAAAATTGCGAATTTTGCCAACTTTTTTATGATTTTATTTTATAGGCCATCTTATTAGCTTTATAAAAATACTAAGTTTTTTTTATTTTCCATTCAGTAGAACAAAAACTAAAAGTGTTTTAGTAAAAACTGATGCCATTACTTTACGTAAGATGTCAAACTTTAAAATGCAGTTTACTCGAAATGTGTGTTTTTTTCGAAAAGTTCAAAAGGGGACAGCGATTGCTCAAAAAGTTTTTAAAATGATTTGCTCAAATTTTTTGTGTATGTTCTGTGTAACAGTAGAAGTGTTTTGACCTTCAGATTTATCAATCACTGTTTTATTACAAAATTTGCACTTCTTTATGTGAATATAATCACTGTTTTTTAAGCAATTTCATATAATAGCTAAGATAAAGTGCTCTAGTTTTAGTAAAAATTAAAATATCTCTCTTATCCTGAAGGTCATTTAAAAAAGGAATCGCAAAGTAATACATCAAAATTGAAAAATTGAGAATTTGTTAATTTACTGTTTGTACAAACCTGGCCCCGTTTATGTAATTTTTTGTCAGTTTTTACCCATTTTTTCCTATTTTAGTAAGTAGAAAGGTTTTTTTCCCGGTTCTGCAGCGAAGTTGAGAGCAAGCCATTTGATTGGCCGACAGAATGGAATAGCTAATTTTCTTTTGAAACTTGCAGGACAGAAATTTTTGTCGGGAGAGAATTAACAGTTTCTACTGCGAACTCTCTACTCCAAACCAACAAGAAAAGAAGAATAAAGACTGATAAAGAAAAATTGAATACATATTTTAAATATTTTGTCAGAATTGGCATCAATAAGTATATTTCTATCTCTATTAAAATTTAAGTTTGCATTGTATTTTTATTAAAACTATCGCTTTCGTTAAAGAAATATATCGCCAATTTTTCAATATAATGCTGATTGTAAAATTTCACTCGTTGTTCGAAGACTTAAGCTTCTTATAAACCCGTGAGGGCCTAGGATTTCATTAAAATGTTTTAAGTTGATTCAGGAAAATCGTGGTGGGGAAGTTCGGCGAGATGAGTGCAAGCTCACGAGTGTCGTACTTTTAATTTTGAACTATGGTGAAATAACGATGTCATTCGCCAACAGCCCTCGTGTTGCCTTGTATAAACATTCTCTCACTCAATCAGGAAAACTTTTAATCTCTTTTCGTATATTTTTTCCTGCGAAGTGTTCTGTATTGGAAACATCAACTAACTACATCGATATAAATCTTTCCAACTTTATATGACAATTAAAATCGAACATTTTGATTCATTTAGGAACTCTTACGATTTAGCTTTATTTTGACATTTGAGTTTACACCACATGGTTTGAAATATTTATTTTAATCCAAATAAAAACGCTTGAATTCGACATGAAATAAAGAGGCAAGTATTTCTATAATAACGTCGTGGAAATAGTGTCCATCTAGAGATAATAATGACATCAAATTCTTGTTTCATTGTTTCTTCCTTGAAAATTCTGTCAGACTCCAATTCTTTTTTGAATGTCAGTCTCTTTCTCAGTTTCTGCTCGATCTCCTGCTCCCTCCTCTTTCGATTTGAGATAAACACTATCTTTAAACTATTTTGTCTGATGCAATGGCATATAAAGTTTGTTTTGTCATGTTCGTAATATTCACTTTGAATAAATGCGATGTGTTTCAGTTTTTTTTCTGCGAGTCTTTATTATTATTTATTAATGCAGATTTTATTATTACAACTGATATCTTCACTTCTTGTTAATTTTTGAATTAATCGATCCCAACTGACTGTAGGAACTGTACTTCTCGTTCTACGTGTTTATATTTCATAACTCGGGATTCTTACATCTATGTTGATGATAAATAGTACTCGTAAATTAATTACAATTTTTTGACATTATTAAATAGTTGAAAATCCTTTTTACATGTATTTCTTATATATTTACCTTTTTTTTTATTTTCAGGCTTCATTTCGTACTACATTTGAAATACCGTTTTTTTTTTTTTTCTGGAGGGGCAGAAAACGAAGGGATCAAATGTAAAATAAACTGATGAAGAAAAAAGAATTAAAAAATTGACCAACCAACTATATATCTTACATTAGGGGTTAATAAACCGTGGTTCTTCATACTATATTTATTAGAAGAATAATGTCTTAATTCTTTGTGTCCCTTTCTCTCTCTCTTTTTATAATCATGTATTATAAAAAATACCCACTGGGTAGTGTAGTTGGTTAAGCGCAAGCCTTGTACACTCAATTTTTCGGATTCGATCCCGGATCAAGTCGGAGGATTTTCATGATGCAAAAATCGACAGCGCCCCGTATGATCAGGCGGTATGTTAAAGATCCGTAGAAGGCCTGTTTGGGTTGGAAGCTCTCAGCAAATTTTTTTCTAGTACAATTTCGTCTTTTCAGAGCTGAGGTGTCTCCCTTTGGGGAGAAACTGGGTATCAAAATTACATTGTGGCATTTGGTATCCACCTATATGATGCTACACAAAAAAGGGATACCATCTTCCGGAGAATGAACAAGGACTGTAATAGTAATTACCATTCCGCAGCACCATTTGAAACAAAAGAAATATTAATATTTATCTACATTTGCATAGACATTTGATTATTTAAGTGGCTTATAAGACAGTCCCTTCTGTATTTTATTCGTCACTTGATCATGGTTCAAAATTTCGAGATTCGTCGCCAAAAACCCCCGTGTAGCTGAAAAGTGCGACGTTAATATTCACTCACTTTGTAATTCATTGTTTTTCATTAACAAAGTTTATTGACAATCGGTGAAAATATTAAAATTAGTTCTAAATCAGGATGTCTAATTCATTGGTAAAAATGCCATCTTTGAAAGACACTCCTTAAAGTTATTTTCAGCAACGTCTATTTTTGTGCATGTATAAGTTCAGAAGCACTTTTGAATGTACAGGAGATAACACTTAAGACTCCAACTGTAGAGGCAAAAACACATTCCGTATTTAATAATATGCTTAAGGTATCCGACTACTCGCGACAATCTTTTTTTAAAAAAATGGATATATGAAGATTTTTTTGTGGTTTTTAAATTTATTTCATACATTTTAAGAAAAATAGGCTAAAATTAAGGAGATAAAAAGAAATTATTACTTAAATGGGAAAAATGGGTCAAAATTGACAAAAAATTACATAAAAATCGCCCACTCTGAACAAGAGGTTTATAGATAAATTCTAAATTTTGATGTGTTATTTTGCTATTCATTTTTGAAATGACCTTCAGGATAAGAGATATTTAATTTTTAAAAAAACTAGAGCACTTTTTATTTTAATTATTAAAGGAAATTGCTTTAAAAAACAGTGATTATATTCACATAAAGAACTGTGAATTTTGTAATAAAACAGTGATTGTTAATTCTGAAAGTTAACACTTCTTCTATAATACAGAATATACACAAAAAATTTCAGTAAATTATTTTCGAAACTTTTTGAGCCATCGCTGTACCCGTTTGAGCATTTTTAAAAAAACACACATTTAGAGTAAAATGCATTTTAAAGTATGGCATCTTGCCTATCTATCACAACGGCTTTTAACAAAACGCTTGTAGTTTTTGTTCTAGTGAATGGAAAATAACAAACTTTGTATTTTTATAAAGCTAATAAGACGGTCTATAAAATAAAATCATAAAAAAAAAAATTGTCAATTTTTGGCAAAATTCAGAACTTTAGGGTAATCAAATACCTGAAGGGTTAATAAAAAAGATTGACGCGAAATCATTTTTATGTATGTAAGAACAATCAGTTTTAATTATTAGTGTAAACGGGAAAAATTCCTGAATAAAGCACACGATACTGCTCGGCATGTAATTTTAATTCCCAACATTATGACAATCTTGCACGAAGGCACAAAAATGGAAATATATTTTCCATAGTTCTTAGCTTTTAAAGGAATGAAAAGAGTTATTTCAAGTAAAATATTAAAAAAAAAATTAATTGGTGCATGACAGTCCTGGTCACGACCGCTACCAGATCTGAATAAATATTATAAATAAATAATGAGAGAATATTATATATAAAATAACACACACATGACAAAATCTAAGGTGAAATTATCTTCAAAAACTTAATATAATATATATATAAGCACAGTTTTGTCTTTAATAAAATAATCAACCAAGTAGTGGCTATATTGTTCGCGAAAATTTTCAACTATTTTTATTTACATTTTCCTTTTATCTTTTATTCTTAAATAACCACATCCGTCACGTTTCAGTACTCTTTTTACCTCTCTCTCTCTCTCTATCAACTTTAATCCCCAAATTATATTTATTCCTCCCCACAAAAAAATATTTCTTTAGGCAGACTCAGAGAAAAAAACAAAAATACTATCGAAACTAGGTGCCAACAAAAAGGCTTAACACATCCATTCAGTGTATATCGTCAGGTAAATACAAACTCATCGTATCCCCACACAACTTGCCGTTCAGGTTAGAGTAGAGGCAAAAGCATTTGCGAAGAATCTCCCTAATTATGCGCATAATTAATACTGGTACGTGCCAGAAATTAAAGATGGGCTTGCACAGCCACCGGACCGTTAAAGAAGTCGAAGCGAGGAGGTAGCTGATAAGGTCCGGGGAGGGCATGACCTTAGTTGCTTGACCTTCAGAACAGGAAAGATTTTGAGAGAGAAAAATTGCATCTGTGTGTGTTCAGGAGAATTTTTTTTTCAAAAGCATATGCCTTTTTTGATGGACATAAACTTAGGGAAGAAAAAAATATCACGAGACCAAATGGGAGAAATCAGTTTCTAAACTGGGATGAAATGGGCTCCGGAGTTAAAATGGGTGGGGCACAAAGGTGTGTGAAAAAAAAAGTATGGCGAAATATGGCCTGTAGCTAGTAGTAATAGCTTTCATGCAGTTGGTCTTATATATATCATAGGTTTTACAAATCTTTTGAATAAAAAAAATGTATTCCCTTTTTTTGTGTCGTGTTTCTGGAAATACTAGATAGAAATTTATTTCTTTGATATTTTATTTCATTTTTTAATAAATTAGCATATATATTTAATTAAATTTCTTTTGATTTAAAAAATCATATTCCTTCAGTCATTTTTAAATGAATTTTAAATACTAGATTTGATATCAGCTTCTTGGCCTGAGGGAAATTTCAAAAGAGAATTTTTAAAAAAAAATAATTAGGGTGCTTTGAACATAGTTATCAGACGATTTTACTTATGCAGTAAATTATGCTACTGAAGTGAAAGGAGAAGAAAAATTTCCCATAAGAGAAACAGTGACTCATTTTTTTTATTCCATTAACAAGTCTTTTAATAAGTACATATATAGCAATTCTCCATTACCATTTATTAGATATTCAAATTAACAGTAATATAGTGAAATGTGGTGATGAAGAGACTTTTTCAGAAGGTTGAAAAAAAGAATGTTTTTAATCATTGAAGAAATATAGCCCATAAGATATCGCTTTGAGCTGTGTTGGTGTAAAGGTAAAGTCGTTTTACAACGACCAGTCGTTGCTTTTGATGAAAACCAGGTCGCAGTTATTCAAAGGTCGTTGTGATGAATTTTGGTTACTCAAAAATGTTCTTTACCTAGAGATAAAATAAGAAATGAATACTAAAACAATGAAAAAAATGAAATCAGACTGAATAATTTTCAGAAACTTTTTTTTTCATTTTTATTCATATTTTCAATAATTCAAAAGGTAATAAAAAGATCGTAAAAAAATTTCAAATTCAACTGTCTAAATAAGATTTTAATTTAATAATAATGAATATATAATCAGCTCTTTTCTCAATTTTGTCCATGTGTATGTTGATTTATAATGACTAATGTGTATGTTTATTTATAATATAATTATTGTGTTGCCACTCCCTCTCTCTCTCTCTGCTTTAACAACATTGTACTGTCCGCGCAGAATTCAATAAAAAAATCACTTGCGATAAAATATATTAAAATTTATCTATTTGAAAATCAATTTTAGCATCTAAACATGTTTTAATTAAAAAAACTATTTGCGTGTCAATTTTAAGTTGTTTATAAAAGAATTTCAAATTTTTTCATAACAAACTTTTTCAAATCTATAAGTTAATATTGTGAGGCCATTTTCAAATTCAACAATTTTCAGAATTAATCAATTGGAACTGAATATTCCATCCTTTTTTAGAAAACAATTGCAGAGAAATTCTATTTTTTACAATATAAATGGGCGGGAGTAATACGAGTATGTGAATTACATGCCTATTTTATTAAAAATTCCCGCAAAAATTTAACTATAGCTAATTTTTTTTTTCAGAATGTTTTAACATATATTATAGAAAAAGGAGTAATTTCCTTCTGATTTTCTCGTATTATTTAATTACTGAAGACAAAAAAAAAAAAAAAAAAAAAGAAATTGAATAGAAAAAGACAAAATTTGTGTCATTTGAAAGTGAAGATATTTTGTATAATTGTAATTAATGTAAAAATAATTAAAATTTACATTTAAACTTAACGAAAAACAATCTAATTCCATATCAATTCAAAACACTTTTAGATTAATCTTATGTTCATGAAATGGAAAAATTTTCAACTATGTTTCTCAGTGGTCTACACGGACCACTCGTCAGAGGGGATGGGGAGGTTACATTCTAAAAAACACATAGACGAAAGCGCCGAGAGGTACTCTCTACGGTAAATATTAAAAATGTGTTGTGTGTGATCTATGGGGGGTTGAACCCGCCCTCTTTATGTTCGCCTCTGATGTTTCTCATATATAAATTGAATATACATATTTGTGTGTGTGTTTGTTTTTCTTCACATTAAAAAAAACAACTATAATTCAATTTTCTACAAGATTTTAGATTTGAGAAAGTTTTGAGATTCTGTTATCAAGAAGAAATGTTTTCTGAAGAAATAAACCACACTCAAGAAGCGTGTTCTCAACTTTTTCTACCCTTTTTTATGTAGAGGGAGTAATAGCTGTGGTACCGTAAACGTTTCAAAAGTTTTATTCTTAACAAATCAAAATTTGAACATTCAGAACTGTTATAGATTATCGAAACCAGAAACAATTTGCTAGAATCTTTCAAACACTTTTCACTGGTGTTTTAATATGTTAACTCACAGTGTGGTACACAGTGGCGTTACGGAGAATATTAGGTCCCCCCTGCAAAGTCAGGATTTGGGTCCCAAGTTGATTCTTACAATGGATTGCAAAACTATAACCTTTGAGTCCCCTAGATCCTGCTCCCCCTCTCGATGCGGAGGTTGTGAGGGTGTATGTTACGCCACTGATGGTAAAAGTAATTTAAACGGGTATACTCAAAAGCTTTCTCAGGGATACATAAAATGATTGTAAAATTAAAAGCCACAACATTCGAGACATTCCCCAAATCCTCCCTTTATTAAATAGGTAATGGTGTCAATAACGTTAAGTAACATCTCTCAAGATATTAAATTTCACTTTCTAATCTACGTCAAACTGTAAAAACGGAAATATAAAAATCTAAAATTTTACGTAAGAGTCACCGACATTTTCTTTCTTGTCAAAATTCCTAGTAAATATCGAATGCAATTGCTGTCAATTTATTCGTTAAGTAGAAAATTTTAAGATTGTTTGATAAAAGTTACAGAGCGCATTTGAATATCCCTAAATGTATAAACTTATCATTCACAGTTAATTATAGAATAGCTTTTTTAATTATGCAAATATATGGAATGAAATTTCTGTTTATCTGCTATCTAATCAGGTTTAATGATCATAAATAAAAGATTTATATACTACTAGGTAAGTATATTTGGTTTCCTTAGACGGGGTGATAAGAACTAGTGCCTGAACAGGTGACAGCGAAATAAATATTGCAGAAATAAACAGAAATCCACCAATGTAAATGACATTCCCCACATCCCCTTTTGGAAATTTATTTACATTTTGTTCGAACACTTTGAGCTCAATATAAAGATTTCAGCCAAGCCCGCGGCTCTTAAACTGTGGGGCGCTTGCATATTGAAAAGTCTAAAATAAAAGATTATTTAAAAAAAATTATTAATTTATTGAAAGGAAGCAAAACAAAATACATTCTAACATAATACAAAAATAAAATGCCAATTTACACTGATACAATGTACTTGTCAGAACTACACAATGTATTTGTTAAGTAATTTATCAATACTAAATTAAGAAAAGGTTTAATAAGTTCTATAGTTTGAAATGTGGTAATAGTAGTTATACAGGAAATACTTTTGTTTTCAATGCAGAACATTCATCACCAATCCCTGCCCAAAATTCAAAGAGTTATTTATTACTAAATTGCCTTTTGATTTCGACCTTTGACGTAAAATCTATGAAGATTTCTTCTTCGGCAGTTAAAAGCCTTTCTGAATCAAAGTACATGTGTTCTAAGTAACTTTGGTGTCTTCATTAATTAAAAATTATTTTGAAGTCTGTTCAAATTTAAAAATTAGAAAGAGTAAGTAACACATGATACTTATCCTGTTATTTAAAAATCAAATGTCTATTATTTAAAAGTAATATATACAAAATTTAATATTTATCCTGATAATTTAAACGATTTATAATTAAAGTCGTTTTGTAAATTTAGCTTCAAAGTATATTACTATTGTATGCAATACCTTCTTCGTATAAGGATGGGGGGGTGGGAGGTGATGAAAATTATGATTGAAAATTTGGTTGTAGATACTGAAAGTTTGAGAATTTGAGAAGCACTGAGCAAAGCGATTTTAATATGTAGGCGGTGTGTAAACCATGCACCCAGTTTCCCTTTTTGTAAGCTATATAGAAGGTTTTTTATTAGACATAGTTATTTGAATTATATGCTCAAAAACTAATACCTATGATGAAGAATTAGCGCTAAAACACTTTTTTTTTATGAAATAATAACTTTAAAAGAGGTCCATTGTTCAGGCAGGTTCGGAAAAAATTTACAATGTTGCTGTTCTTCGGAACATTGTTTTTCTAATTAAAATTACCAAGCGAGATAAATAATACTTTATAGAGTAATACTAAATAAAATTCATTAATATATATATATCCTATATATATCCTATATATATCCTATATATATCATATATATATCCTAATTCCCTCACTTTCAGTTTGAATAGGACTCATAATTCAAGCGCTTTATTGCACAGTGTTTCCAAAATATAACTGTGCCCAAAAAGCTTTTTTTTGTACCAAAAACTTGGCCATGGACACAAAATGGAATGACTATTTCAATGTATAATAGGAAAATAGAGATTTAACTTTAAAATCCTGAATAATAAATATTGGCGTAAAAATAAAATATAAATAAAACAGTGGAATATCTGAAGTAGTTTTTATTCAAGTTACACAGTAAAAATCGTATAAAACAAAACTGAGGGAAATTTTTCGTGTGAAACGAATTTCCTGTTAAAGTATAATGCGAAAAAGAAAAACATATACTCAACAAAATGAAGTTTATTAGAGTACATTTTATTTATATAGATATATTCAAACATTTCCGTTATTTGCTCTCTGTTTTTAATATTTATTGATAATGTTGAGTTAGTACTACCAAAATTTTTAGATTTCCGTTTTCGTCTTTTGTTTTTGATCAAGAGCCTTAAGGATCTCCATCTTCATGTTAAGTGAAATAAAAGTTTGCCTTCCCCTGAGTTCTTTGCCATGGTGCTCGTAAAAAAGTTCTTCTAAAATAAAAATAATAAAAAAAAACTTGAATAAAATTTACTGATTTACTCGTTACCGAATTCCGAATCCAAATGATGAGAGATATAGTGGCGTAACGGAGAATATTAGGGCCTCCCTACAAAATCAAGTTTTAGGCTCTAAGCTGTACTTGGCGTCAGTCAAAGTTTGACCATCTTGGAATCCTGGGGTGTACGTTGCGCCACTGGACAGATAAAATGTTTTTGTGTGTTGTTTGTAGAGGTGGGGGGGGGATGAAAGTGGTTTAGATAAGCACAAAACTGGCTTCTGTCGCAGACTATTTCGAGAGTATTTAAAAGCTAAGTAAGCTGCCTTTCTACGAAACATGAAACCCCACCTCTTCATTTCACGCCCCTGTTAAATGTTGCCTGCGTGGCTGGTGTTTCCCGTACTTTGTTCATTCCCAGAAGGGAAATCATTTCGTGTTAAGAGAAAAAAATGCATGAAAATACATACCAGTTTGTTGGGACCATTATTTCGTGTTAACCGATGTTTTATCGTAAGCGTTTTCACGTTAAATGTATTTTATTGTATAACTTTTGTGCATCAAAATACAGAATTTCTTTTTTCAATGTGAGATAGTTCTTTTTATACAATAAAGGGAAAAAATGCTGCTTTCTCTTCAAAACTGAGAAAAAATTGTTACATTTACTTCACCTATCTCTCGGAAGCATGCCCCAAACAAAACTAAACTGTTGATTAGATGTGTGATTCTTTTATGTTGCTATATATAAGGCAAGTTATTGCATGTGGCGGAGAGATTCTACACATTCCTATTCAAATTTACTGAAATGGCTTAAACCGCTTTACGTGTACCTATCTAAAAAACTTTATTCAAATTTTTTTATTCTGACTCTAAAATTTTTAACTCGTATGTAGGAGGATCCAAAAAAAGGTTACAAGCCGCAGCATTTGAAAAATACATATTGGGGAAAAATTTCGTTCCCCCAGAGTGGAGACAAATGGCACTACTTGTCATACAGATGGTTCGCGGGTAGGTATTGAAAGTTCTCAGGCGGTTCAGGATGATTCAAATGGTAAGACTCTGAGGAAATTGGTCTCGTTTGGAAGTGGAAGCTGTGATTCGATTTTTTATGGGCAAAGAATGTGTCCTCATCTGCAATGAGCAGACAACATGTAGCGAAATTGTGTCACTTTTTTCAATCAGGCAGACAGTATGTCGAAAGCGGCAATATGACAGAGAGCGGCCGGCCAAGTTCTTCAATGACAGAATTGGAGAAATGATTCAAAATGATCGCCGGTATCTCTGCGTGAAATCTCGTCAGAGCTGGGACTGAGCTGTGGTAGCATGCAGCATATCGTTTCTGATGTGCTGCGATATTCCAAGACAGTGCTGTGAAAACAATCGCCCACACCTGGCTCAATGGACAGTAAAAAACAAAAAGTCTACTTGTCTACTAAACAAAAGAAACAAGCTTACCAAATTTCAAGACTGATCGTCTAATAGTTTAGAGAGATCTGGTGATGAAAGAAGGAATGAGTGAGTCTTTTTCCTCCTTTTCTGTTTTATATAGATAACATGCAGTACAAAGGTGAAAAACTCGAAACTATAATATTTTGAAAGGCGCGGAAGACGATTAAATCAATATTGAGTGTTTTAGGCACAGCTGTAAAAAAAAATACACACCGTGATATCGTATGAAATGAATGAAAAATGTTTGAATGTCTTATTGACAGACTATATTGCCTCCACTGATTGCCAAAGTTCATTTGCTGTAGCAATGTTTGAGGTTTGTACCGGTCGAGTTGCGCTCCAATCCTCGACCAGACACATTCGATGGGTGATTGGTCAGATGTGCAGTTAAGTTGTCACCTATAACCATTGTATGTATAGGTAAGTAAATTTACAGATATAGCTTGCGGATACTTTGTTGTATCCTCATAGTGTGGGGTCTCTTCACCGGATCTCGCAATGTCAAAAACCCTCTAAAATAGTCAAGCAGAATTCGACTTTTTTCGTACCTTTTCACTCGCCTCGTTGGTCTCCCTAGTCACTTTTTGACCTAGTCTCTTTAACCTTATGGGTCGGACTCACTTACACCCCTTCAATTTATAATTGTTAAGAACACGGACTTGCACATGACACCCTAAGACTCGGTCACAAACACCAATGGTTCCTTCGATACAAAGTCCCGTATGGTCCACGACCATCTTGTCACCACATGTCGAAAGCCATATGGGTGATCCTAAAGCGGCATGTTCTTCCGACGCATAGTGCAGGTCACAATAAAGATTCATCCTGTCCGCACGCGTGTAGCACGGCCAAGCGTCACACGGAACAAAAGACTGGACAACATCTGACAGAAGTATTCCTTATCTATTGCCAGTAGCGTAACGGAGAATGTTAGAGCCCTAAGCCAAATCTTATAAAGGGTAAGTACTTGCCGGTAGTCTCAGGTTTGGGGCTTCCTACAATACTGCTACCCCTGCGATGCTGGGGTTGCGGGGGAGTACTTTACGCCACTGTTTATTGCCCGCTTCAAAGGAGAGGCTATATGTCGAATCTTTTCGCCTGGAGTGCCGGGAAAAAAAAGGGGGAAGCAGACAGTTGGGTAAGAAGTAATGTTACAGTATGTTAAATGTATATGTATGATTAATACTCGTATTATTTAAATTGTTATAGATTTTTCAATATTTACAAAATAAAATGGTAATGTCAAACTTTTGCCGCAACTTTTTCATAAATAATAAAAATGCTTGTTATTTATTTAAAATTGTAATATTTATTAAGAAAAATTGCTTAATTAATAATTAAAGTTAGTTAAAAATATAAAAGAATATGAGAAGTAAGGAATATCAATAACTTTAATCAAATGAAAGCAAATTTTAAAGAACCGTTTCAAAAAAGATAGAATAGACAGCACCGGGGTATTTCTTTTGCATATTCAAGTCAAGAAAATTTGTTTTCGATGATAATATATTTTGTAATGTTTTGAAAATGAAAATATCGTACTGTCTATAATTTGTATTGATTTAAAACATCAGAAGGCTCAATATTTTGTGTGTTATTGTGCTGAGGTTACATTGCTATTTTTACTAGAAAAACAATGTAGTTATACAAAAATACAATAGAAAATTTAGAATATTATTAATGCATAAAAAATAAGCATCGGTCGTTCATGAAGAAAAATAAGCCTCCCAAACATTATTGAAACAAGCTGAAATTCCTTTGAACGAGAAAGAAAAAAATTAGTTGACATTTTGTATGCTACAACTTTTTGTAAATCTTTTTATAAGAATATTTCAAATAACTCTAATTTGACTTTTACTAAACACTTTTGTATTTCTTTCTTATCGTTCTTTTTCTTATATTTCTTTATTTTAAATTTCTTCTTTTTATATTTTATTCTTATACTTCTTTTTCTCTGATGTTATCTTTCTTATCGAATGGGGATAAAAACATCCCTCGCCACTCTTATCATTTCATGAAAACTGTGTTTTCCGGATTTTTTTTATTAGAATTCAGAGTTTTCAAACATCTCTGTTTTTCCTTCTTGATTAATCATAGATAATATCGATAGATTTTGCGATTAGGCCAGATATTCTGGTTTTTCGGCTTATTATACAATACTTGAAAATAATGGAGCCAATCTAGATGATGAACTTCATACACAGTTTCGCACTATGAGCAATCTTGAAAAGAAAACCTCCCTTTATAATTTTCACAAACTTAATCGCAGCTGGAAAAAATTAGTGAATCTTTCTAATAGCTCAAAAGGAATTAAATTATGCTATTGCATTAATGAAAATTAATATTGTTGACTTCTTTCTAAAGGAAGATTTTTCCCATTATTAAGGTATTCGACTAAGTTCGGAACCATGATTTTGCAAAAGCGTACAAATGGATAATATTTATGATATTTAGTGTCACTTAGATTAGAAAATGTATATAAAATTGTTTTAAGAATAGTATTAAAATAAAAAATTATTTAAGTACAATATTTTGACAAAAAATGAACACATAATTACCCATTTTCAAAATATTCTCCTTTTGTGAAAAATGGTTCTATTATAATAATATTTTGTCTGTATATAGCTCAGACCTCTGTGCAGAGGCTCAACTTTGATTTTTGAAATATATAACTTAGAAGTGATTTAGTGGTTTTATCCGCGTGTTTTACGACAACAGAGGGGAGAAATTTTAAGAAAAAAAAAACGCCGATAATTATTTCAATGGGTTGTAACTCTGAAAATAATGTGAATTTTTCAAAAAAAAAAGTTCAGACTCTCTGGAAGAAGTCTTTACTTTATATAAACACACACACACACACACACAAAATTATTTTAGAGGCATTTTTTATAATAGGGGAATATTTTGAGAAAAGGTTATTCTAAGTTAATTTTTTGCCGAACTATTGTATTTAAATAATTTGTTTTTATCAAAATACCCCTTAAAACAGTTTTATACATGTATTCTAATCTGATACTAAATATCATGAAAAATATCCATTTAAGCGCTTTTTTTAAAAATCACGGTCCCGAACGTAATCGGATACCTTAAATTCGATTTCAGATATAAAAAATGATCTACACTCATGTCTATAATGTGAGGATAATGCCAGCTCTGGCAAATAAAGGCTCAGAAACAAAACAAACGTGACTTATTCCTAAAGCCCATTTATTCAACAAAAGATAAGGAACAAAAAAGAGGGTGTATGTATGATACCATTCATGAAAATTGCGATTTTTCCCCCTACAGCGATTATAAGAAATACCCCCTTTACAAAAACTTAATATTGTATTGTTGGTATGAAGGTTAATACATTGCATGTCTCCCCCATGAGATGAAATACAGTACCTACAATCCCTAGGTATGCTGAATATCAAGTTATCAAGCAGATTTTGGGGAAGGTTACTTCACTCAGCAAACAAAGCTCTCCGAAGTGTTCCACTACTCATGTAGGAGAGGATTAACGGGCTGTAATTCGTCGGCCTAGCATGTCCCACATATGTTCTATCGGATTCAAGTCAGGTGAGAATGCTGGCCATTCCATACGAGTGATATCTTCAGGTTGAAGACATGAGCTTACGGTGTTTTCTCTAAGTGAGGAAGGGCGCTATATCAGAAATTCTGCCCTTATGATACCCCTAAGCAAACGTATATGTTGTTTCGGAATGATGTCCGGATAAATTTGGCCTGTCATGGTTCCAATTTGAACATGCACATCTGTTCTGGAGCTCAGTACAATTCCCACCACAAACGGTACCACCACCACGGTAATGCTACCGTTCAATTCTATTGTCTTGGTGATAACGTTACTTAGTGTTCTTCATATGAAATTTTGACGTAAACCAGACTGCAAGCTAAACCTGGACTTGCCGGAAAACATCTCACAAATCCATTGTGAAGATGTCAACATACACACACGCATTGCATGTTTTCTACTCCAGGCTAACCGCTGGCGACAGTAAGTTACCGTGAGTGGAATACATCTGATAGTCTTGTGAGCACATAGACCAATGTGAACCAAACGTCTGTACACGGTTTGTCTTGAAACTGTCGTACTCACATGGCTGCCGACAGCTGACGGGAAAAGTCGGATGTTGTGCTCCGTTTGCTTCCTTTAGCAGGTTACTGCCAAACAGTGGTATTCATTTGGATTTGTAACTCGGGAGCGACCTGTACTGTAACGCCTAATGATATTGACGTCATCTTGGAATTGTTGCCAAAGTCTAGAGATGATACTTTAGGCAATTCCAAGGTTCTCGTACAATTATTTCTGAATACACCAGCAATCCAGGTGGCTGATCATTCGACCACGTAAAAAATAGTCGGCATGAGTCTTCTGTGTCATAACTATTCGGTTATGGCACTCAATGGCTTACAGAACGCTTGTGAGTAATTTTATTTCTTTTCCATCATTCCTCATATACTTCTTTCTTACAACTAAGTCATAACGAACTATCAGCGTCATCTGGTGGCTTCCTGTAATTTTCATATTATTCTTGAAGCTATGTGTCACAATTCTACATGTAAAATTTTACTCTAGAATTTCCTTAAATAGTTGATTAATTTATGGAATATATACATTGTCATCAAAAAATTGCTCAACAATTTTATGCTGTGTTCGGTGGAAATTCCTTGTACCACGCGCGGCTTGGTGGGGAGGATGGAGGGAAGGGTTGGTGAGAATAATTAAATAATGTGTTTACGAAAAACTCTGGGGTGACCATTGTTGCATGAAGAGAACCTTTCCACCGTGTTGGTAGGTGTTGAAGCTGCTATCAACAATAGACCTTTAGCTTATGAAGAGGGAATTGGTGATACCGAAGAAACCTTGACCCTGGGACACTTCTTAACTGGTCAAAAATCGACTAAAATTCCTTCGGGTCCAGAATCCACAGAGAGATTTACAAGTATCTTTGAAGAACAACAAGATTATTAAACCAATTTTGGAAGAAATGGTCGAAGGAGTACTTATTACAATTGCGCATCTTTCACAAAGAGCGAGCTAACCAAAACTCTTCCAAAATCCGAATTGGGGACGTTGTTCTATTGCAAGAAGACGTCACAATGCGACACACCTGGAAAAGAGTACAAGTGGAGGAGTTAATCCTTGGTCGCGACGAGAAAGTCCGTATTTGTGTGCTGCGTGCTAATGGACGCACCATCACCCAACTTGTACAGCTGGTCATCCCCCTGGAGCTTGACCAGGGTGGGGAGGATGTTGCATGTTTGAAAATCTCAAAACAATGACGTCATCTTGTGGTTTTATTTATTTCTGATAATAAATAATAATTCTTATTCTGATAAAAAAATTTCAAGTATTTCGTGAGTGGCAACAGTTTTGTTTTGTTTACAAAAGAATAAATAAGCGAATGGAACGAGTCAATGGCGCAGTTGTTTTGATTTCTTTACTTAACTTCTCTGTTTAATGTGTAACTACTTAACAGGTTATTGTCGACGGACCTCGTAATTTTGAACCATGGTCAAGTGACGACGATGCTAGGTAAGCTGGTACCCAATCTCCTAACATCCACACCACACTAACTGGGGGACGTTTAAGTCTCAATAGATGAACATGCATCGATCTCCTCTACACGTCTGGTCTTCAGCGGTACTGAGCTAGAACTTATGGACCCGAAGTCAGGAGTCCGTGACATTGACCACTAAGTAACCACGAACACAAGAACCTAAGGGATGTAACGAAAGAAATTCCTAATTAAGGGCATACACTAAATTAGAATATCTTTCCCAACATTCGACGTTATTTCCACCTCAAAGAATCAAAAACATCCTGAATTAGTTAATCTACAACACGCGCGCAGACATATCAGACATATGATCAAAAAAAAAGTTCGGAAAAAAGGGATAGATTTCACCTATTACGTCACCAATAGTTTCTATTTTCAAGTCCACGCGCTATGTATGAAAAAGAAAGAGAATAGGCAATTACTTTATGTCGTCGTATTGTTTGTCTTCAAGGACCAATCATAATGTTAGCTTTAATAGTTACGCCATTAGTTTATCCATAAGCTTTCAATAAAAGTTATTGGTTCTCAGATCTGAATTCGGGATCGCATGACAATTAATGTATTCGAGGAACTATGATGCGGAAATTTGACATAAATTGCCCAAATATATGTTGTAAGCTATAATGACAGCTTTTTGAAATATTATTTCTGGATAATTTGTTTTTAGAAAATGCTGATGCAAAAAATATGAAATAGAGAGCTAAAAGTGGAAACGAAATAAAATTTTTAAAAAATAAGAGATATGCAGATTAAATTGCACTGCAAAATATATATTTTTTCTTGGTTCATATATATACTTAAATAATTTTGCTATTCCTCTATGAAATTTCAAGCACAGAAATGAGTTTAAATGTATTTCATGATTATTCAATACATTTACTTAAAATCCGAATTATTTGTTAAATATTGATTCTTTTTCTTAATTCAAAATTTCTATGTTTTATTGAAAACTGCACATTTCATGGTGTTGTATAAATATATATTGTTTATATATATTTATATAAATTATAGATATCTCAGTCCTAGCCTTAAGCGTTCAATTGTATTGAAAAAAGATCTTACAACTCTCACTACTTGATTTCAATTTTTAAATAATAATTTCTTATCATTTCTAAAATTGAAGCAGAATTATTTTTTACGGTCACGTTACATCCCTCCCTGAAAAAGGGATTTCCACAAAATCCATATTTAGAGGATCTCTATTCAATGAAATGAACACACACACACATATGCTTAGTCAAATTTCGTGCCTAAATCTAATAAATCAAAAATGAAAATTTTATCGATCGTAAGCCTTGAAAGACGATTTCTGCAAAACATGTTTTCAGCGGATTTCAATTCTATAAAAGAAACATGAGTACCAAATTTCATTACTACTGGTCTAGTTGTGTGCTCAAAAACTTGAAATTTCTTTATCAATATACCTCTGAAAATCTCTGCTCCCTCCTAGGAGTCGATTTCCGTAAAGCCCGTTCAGAGGGATTCTCTATTCAACAAAAGAAACACACACACACACA
>BMAV01002409.1:48292-59850 GCA_019973955.1 Trichonephila inaurata madagascariensis | reverse complement strand
AAAAAAAAATTTCTCTTCACTTCCCTGAAGAAGACTCCCGGATTTGAACCGTGGACCATTCTATCTGTAGTCGAATGCTCTACCACTGAGCTACTTTGAGCACACCATCTGTTTTACATAGTATACACATACACATAGAAAGCAACCAAAAAAATATTAAAAATACTTAAATTAAAATTTTTTTGATTAAATCGTACCATGTTCCCTTAAAGCAATAAAAAATGGATGTAATTTTTCAAATAAGAAAACTCAAGTAAAATTAACAGATTTTATCACAGAAATTAAATTTAAGGAAGCATGTGATATTGTATGCTTAAAATTAACTCAGTGGCTCAACCGCCCATGAGGGACAAGGTCTACTGTTCCCAACTCAGTATACGTGACCTTGGGCCCAGAGGTACATGATCAGATGTTCCGTTCAGGTGGTCAGTCTGATGCGAAACTCCCAATGTTAGGTTCCCAAGCAAGCTTGGTATTCATTTATCGACCCAATGAAGGGATGAAAGTTGCCCAGCCCGAGATATACGAGGTTTGAACTTCACACCTGTGGTGTGGAAGAGCGATGCACTACCATTCAGTCACTGGACTTCATGCTTAAAATTACTGGTTACAAAGTAGTGCATATTTAAAATTACTTGTAGGCTTAAAATTAGGAAATCTCGTTAAAAAATTCATAAATTTAAATATAAAGTTATTTTTTAAAGTTCAAAATACAGTGTATTTCCTGGATAATGTTTTTTCTTCTTTTTGTTTCCTTGCAGATTCCTTTTTGATGGTTAAGTTATATAAAATGAATATATATTAATTTTCCCCAAAAAAAAGTGAATAATTATCTTTTTAAATAATATATAGTGAGAGATTATGAATTTAAAATTTGTTTTATAGGGTTTTAAAGTTTATTAAAGTATGGATTTCTATTTAATGAATTTTCCATATAACGAACTTTTTTTCGGGATTTAGTGACTTCGTTAGACAGAGATCCGTTTTTATATAGTGTGGTTTCTTCGTCTATTGCATCATTTCTAATAATAACAAAATTAATATGTACTCGTATAGTCTTCGGATAGCACGTGTTTCTAACCAATCGGTTCAAAAGCTCATGTGAGGTCATAGTAACACGATAAAAGCAGTCGTGTGTTTCCAGGTAATCAGTTTATGCGCTTCGTTGTTGCCAACCTTTGCTCTTCACAAGAACTTTCTTTTGAAAAGCCCATATTTATCAACAATAATAACGTATGTAATAAGAAAAATATAATTAATTTAAATGTACACGAATAACATAAGATTTTATATTAATTTTAAAATCCTTTTGCTGAACTTTTCAATTCCTACTATTAGCTCACACTCTCTATTTATTTATTAAATTCTTACTATTAGCTCGAACTCTCTATATATTTATTTATTTATCTTGGTGGAATTTTCAATCGTTCATGAAATACATTTTAAAACGCTCAATTGAGCTGAAATTTATTGTACATGATTACTTTGGATGACAATACAACAATTTAATTATAATTAATAAAAATTAAATGATTAAAACTAATTATTTAAAGAATTACAAATAAAGCCACGTTGGCGACTTAGCGACCCTTTTGGCGACTTCTGTCAAAATTTGAAAAGGTTTGTTTTTTTTTTCCTCACGTTTTATAGCATTCAGTTGAACTGAAATTTTATAGACACGATTGTTTTGGATGACAATACGATACTTTAATGATAATGAATAAAAATTAATTGCCACTTAATGTTGTTATTCTGTGACCTATGTATATACATATTTATATTAATTGTAACTATTTAATAAAAAGTAAATAAAATAAAAATTTTCTTTGTTGATCTAAGTAGGAATTGACTTAAAATTTTTTTATTCTATATTACTTGTTTTTCATTATATTTGAACATCTTTACTCAATTATGAAACTTGAAATTTTATCTAAATTTTACAAACAGAACAAAAAGTACAAGTAAGTTTACTGTCAATTTTGAATTAAGTCGCGAACACGTAAATGCCTTTATCATGTGACCGTCATAAATTGAGCCCATTAGACTTACCAATACTTTTTTCAGCCTCTTTGGTTTTCTACCCTTATAGGTAACCATAGTAGCCACAATTAATTTGTTTCCTTATTTTGTTTCACACAATTTAACCTTCTAATTAGATTAAATAACAAGTAATATAAAAAAAATTGTGTAAGTCAATTCCTACAATTAACAAAGAAAATTTTATTTTAGCTACTTTTTATTAAATAGTTACAATTAATATAGATATGTATATACATATGACAGAATCACAGCAATAAGTGGTAACTAATTTTTATTTATTATCATTAAAGTATCGTATTGTCATCCAACACAATCGTGTATATAAAGTTTCAGTTCAACTGAATGCTTTAAAACGTGAGAAAAAAACCTTTTCACACAAGTTTTGACACAAGTCGCCAAAAATGATGCCAACGTGGCTGTATTTGTAATTCTTTTAATAATTAGTTTTAATCAATTAATTTTTATTAATTGTAACTAAATTACTGTATTGTCATCCAAAATAGTCATGTATAATAAATTTCAGCTCAACTGAGCGCTTTAAAATGTATTTCATTAAGGATTGAAAATTCCACGAAGATAAGTAAATAAATAGAGAGTGTGAGCTATATAATAGTGTGTGTAGGAATTGAAAAATTTACTATTAACACATTTTTTCTTGAATATTTTCATGTTCGTAGCTTTTGCTTTAGAGTTTCTCTCACCTTTCTATGATTTTTTTGAGATTTTTCATAGATTATTATTTTTATACCTCTGCCTTATCCAATTTTCAGCAACTTGGTCGCTATATCTTAACATTTTTTTTACACCTCAAGAAGATATTTTCTTTTATTTTTTATCGTACATTGTGCTCATATTGTATATGTTACGGTTATAGAGCGTGGAGCCCGTAATGCATAAAATAACAAGATACATAAAATAACCTATACTTTGTTCAGTTTAGTTGCTGAGGTACAACGTCAGTTAAAGTACATAAAGTTATTGGATTCTATGAAACTAATAGTATTGTCTAATCGTTTAAGTATTAAATATAGCATGTTTTGATTTAAACTGCATGTTTTTGCCAGTGACATTATTGTATAATAATTTATATAATTATATGAGTTGTGAAAATTTTTTGAGTGTAATATTGCTACTTTTTTTCAGTTATTTTTATAACTGTTTAAATAATCTAGAAAAACAATTATATTTTTTTATTTTTTTTTATCTGTCCGAAAACGTTTTACAAACTTTATATATTTTAACTATTTATCCCTAATAAATTTCTAAGAAAACGGAAAACACAATGGACTTGATTTAATGACAAATTATTCTCTTTCCTCTTTAATGGTCTATTATTAGTTATTTTTTCTGAAATACCTGGTTATTTGATAAAAAAAAAACTATACAAGTGAGAAATTATTAATCTATTGCACACTTTACCAAACTTGGTAAGGTATTCTATGAAATCACTGCATTTTACACATTAACAGTAACAGATAAATGTGTATATAAGTTATGTATTCCTTAAAGTTTTAGTGAAACTTGTATAAAGTGTATAAACGGCTTATATACATTTATATTTCTTTATTTTACTATTTTCATGAGTAAAACCTCATGATCTGCTTTCATAATCAAGTTTATGCATCTTTCTTCCTGTCTCTTATTTTTCCCTTTTTTATTATCTTCTTTCTTTCGCCCTTCACACGTTCCTAGTTTCTTTTTTTCTCTCTCTCATTGCCTCTGCTTATATTAATCACCTACTTTTATAAACACAATTTGTATTTCGCCTTTATTTAACGTACCTCTACTGTGTGGAACAATCAATATAATTGTGACATAATTATAATAATTAGTGTGTTTGTTGGATTAAATAACAAACCTTCACTCGAAAAATATTAATTAGCTCCAATGAGTTTTTTTCTTTGTGAATTTATTTACATTTTTGATTTATCCGACAGTTCTTTTTCCTCATCAAACTGATGGGATTAATTCTGCTGTAACTTATTTGTTTGTGTATCTGTTTGATCGATTTTTGCGAGCTGTAATTCTTTTTATTCACTCTACTTTTCATACCCCCCCCCTGCCCGTTTTTATATATGTTACTCTTTTGTTTTGTTGCGTGCATAATAAGGTGAATCGAAATTGTTTTTTGCGGAATTCCAAATTCTACCTTTGCAAAAAACATGTTCTCTGGTATATAGCGAAAGGAAAAAATAAAATTTAAGATTATTTTTAATGTTAAGTGTACTGTCACAAGAGGAATGAAGTTGACGTACTTGAGCTTCTTTATGGTAAAAAGTCAAATTAATTTTTATTGAAGACAAACTGGCATTTTTGAACACTTATTGCAGCCAGAGCATACCAACTATATAGCACAGTGCTTCTCAAGCTTTCAATATTTGTGACACGATTTTCAGTCTTAATTTTCATCGCGATCCCCTTCATAGATTAACAATGTATTGGATGCAATAATAATGTTCTTTGACATTTAAGAGCTACAATATACGACTTTAATTATAAACCGTACAAATTATCAAGATAAGAATTATATTTTAAATATGACAAGCCCATGGGAGTCAATAGTGATTACTAATTTTGTTTTTAATTTAGTATTGATGAATTAATTATCAAATTGTGCAGTACTGATGCATTTATAAATATATTATATTAGTGTGAATGTGTATTTTATTTTTCATTATTTCAAAATCTATTTTGTTTTGCTTTCTTTCAGTAAATGGATAATTATTTTAAATCTTTCATTTTCGGCTTTTCGATATACTCGTCCCCCTTCCCCCCATGTAGAGTTATCACGCCCCTATAAGGAAACGAGCCTCACAGTTTAAGAACCGCTGATATAGTAACAAGAAAAAAACAAATATGGTACATTTAACATCTTATATAGCAGGGGTTCTTAAACTTTTCGGTGTGGCGACCCCCCCCCCCCTTTTTTTTTGTCCAAAACTTCTGTGCCACCCGTAAGCAGTGCGCAACATGTGCAAAACAAATAAAACAAATGGTTTTATTACAATGTTAGTCAAAAAGTTTTTCATTGTTTGAATTGTCTTATCCTGGTTATATATTTCAGATGCAATCAGTTAAACTATTTCTAAATGGTGAATAAGTTGTATTTTATGCAAAAAGATACATCAAATATTCTAAAATTGTTGGCGATCCCAGCTGCAGTTCACGCAACCCCTAGTTTAAAAAACACATATAGTAATGAATTTTTTTTTAAAATAACTTACTGCAGAAAAATTACAAAGCATACTAAAACAAAGGACGGAGCGAAGCTTGGATTGGACTTATTTTGAGATGCAAGGAGAGAGAGCTGGAGTTATGCAATGTTTGCATTGTACTACTTAGTACTTATCAGTTTTCGTTTGATGGTATTAATAACTAGACATACTTGAATCAATGAAAATTACATTTAATTGATTAAAAAATTCTTGGAATTATATAACTTTTGCTCCGAATATCCGAGGAAACGCTGCTAACCTTAGCTGACTAGCGAAGTTCTCTTGGGTATATTAAAATTATGGAGTCCACCAGTAGAGAGCAGTGTGGAAATTAAAAAAGAGGAGTACCAGCAAATTTCTTTCTCCTCTCACTTGATCTTGGCTTAAAATGAAAAATTCATCGCCAACAATTTATTCTACGAGTGTTATAGCTCTTGCTTTTTACTACTGTTTTACTTTTTCAATTCCTGCTATTAGTTCCTTCTCTCCCTATATATACATATATATATATATATATATATCTTGTTCAAATTTTCAATCGTTAATAAAAATACTTTCTACTCATCCATTCAAGTTCAAATACATTTTTTTCAACTTGCAGTGGATGACACTTGATGTTAATGCAGTTTTTTCAAATATTAATTCATTAATTAAATTAAGAAATGAATAAATTTTAACAAACAAAAATAATAGTTCAACAGCAAGGAAAATTGTTCATTGTGTCCCAATAGCCCATTAAGCTTCTAATCCAAAGGTCGTGGGTTCGAATCCCACCCGGGATGGCTTAATTTCTGCGAATGTGATTTCTTTTTTACTATACTATTTTATTAGAATAATTAAATTTAATTGATGAATAAATAGTAACAAACAAAAAATAATATTCCAACACGATATTTAGGAAGGAAAATGGAAAATTGCAAGGAAAATCGCTTTCTATTTTATCACTTAATAGAGTGATTCTGTCATAAGTATATACATATTTATATCAATTGTAACTATTTAATAAAAAGTAGCTATAATAAAATTTTTCTCTGTTGACCTATATAAGTAGGAATTGACAAACTTTTTTTTATATTACTTATTTGGGGTTTCAGACTCCCTCTTTTAATCCAGTCGTAACTTCCCTTTGAAAATCCCAGTTAATTTCCAAAAGCTTGAGAACAGAGTAAAAAATATACTATACGTATATAATTTTTCACATTCCATTTATATTTAGGAACAAAGTACATGTTTTCCAATTATAATATTAGTGGTTTAGGCAGTAAATACCAGACGTTAACGTTAGTATTTCTTCAAATTTCAAATCACTAGGTGTTTTTTTTTGTAAGAGCTAAGAATCTTGTAATTTAGAATGGATATAATTTATACTTCAGACTGCTCAAAAAGATCTTAACCCTTTACCTGGCTATTTCTTTTTCTAGAAATGGTACATTAAAATATTTTGGGGGACGAGATCGATTTAAGAAAAGGAATAAATTTAGCTTATTCGGTGTAATTTTGACTTCTAAGACCCCTTTGTTTAGTGGGAATATGTTTAACACAATCCACCGTGCGCTATTGACAATCATTTATATACCTTTTCCTTTTCTTTTACCTCTTACCACATAAAATCTCTAAAACATATTTTATAAATACTACAACTATCACACACAAAAGGAATAGGGAATTAGAAATATTTTATATTCTTAGATCAGGGGTGTCCAACCCAAATGACCTTGCGCGCAACTTCGGAAAAACATTATAGTCTCGTGGGCCGCACATAAAAATATGTACCTTTATATCAGATTTGGAAACAAAAAAACATTTATTGGAGTGAAAATTTCAAACAGAATGAATTATTATTATTGTTTTCTCTATTTTCCATGTACACAGACATAGATAATATAATAATGTTTATATAATATAATAATGCAATGATCCAATAATGTTTAAAATATTACAGTTGCAATTTTCTTGAAAATTACGGTGTTTCTTTTGAATTGATCTTTCGTCACTCATTGTTGAAATTTGATTGTGCTGTCATTCGCAAACGATTAAGTATACATTGCCCTTCATCTTAACCGTCCTGAATATTTTTTTTAACTTTATAAAAAATCTCAGGATTGCCTCTTGCTTTTTGGGCACTCTAAACAGAAAAGGAGAATGAGAAATGAAAGTCGCACACACAAAGAATCATGTACCATCCATGGTAAAGGATATGCATAATGCAATTCGGAATTTATTAAAAAAGTATAATTTGTTATAGTAAAATCAAATGTAATGGTTTAATAAAATATAAATCTATTTTAATCTAAAGGACATTTCTATTATCAAAGAGGATTTATTTTAAAACAAGAACAGGTAACAGGCAAATACATTGTAGATTTATATATATATGTATAAATTTCCCCTCAAATAAATTTAAAAATGAAAAAACTTTAAAAACCTGATATTTATTTTTTTTAAAAAAGAGTCGGCGGGCCGCATCTTACGTACTGGCGGGCCGTGTGTTGGACACCCCTAATCTTAAATGATGATGATGATACTAAAATTAAAAAATTCTTCGTATCATTTCTCATGATATTTGTGGAAAAAGAATCAGCACATAGTAAACACAATAATTTTATCAAATATGCTTGTAAATACAGTGAAATACGTTTAACAAGAAAAAGCTTAAGACGAAATATCGGTTAACAGGAAACCACACAATGGTCCCCGACTAACCATTATGTACTTTCTTGCCTTTTTCCCTCTTAACAAGAAACGAAAATCGCTTAACATTAAACGATTTCTCTTCTAGAATTAAACAAAATACGGATAACACCAACCGGATTGGACTCTACTACTGTATTATCGGTAGAATCCATTGCAGTAGTTGATGATAATGTGTACACAGCCCCAATTATGGTAGACTAAGACATTTTGATGTTTGTTCAAAGCTCAAAAAATATCATTAATGCAGGTTCTGATGAGGAAAATGAAATGAATAATGCCGCTCCTGTTCCCACATCATCCGATACGAGAAACATCATGAAAAGAGTATGCGCAGTTATTTAGACTAACATTCTAATGGTGAAATGAATAACGAAATGAACGAGATCGATTTATTTGATACTACAAAAATAATACAAAGAAAATATCAGATTATTTTTCCAAAAACTCAATAAATGTTTCATTTTCAAAAAACGCGAAAATTTTGTATTGCATTTCTTTAAATTCTCGTGAATGTTTTTGCTTCATTGATTTTTATTAAAAGCATGCATACATGCATATCTATGTAAATAAAATATATTCAAAACGTAATTTTGCTGAATATTCGCTTTTTTCTTTCTTTTTGGAATATTTGGAATATCTTTTCCATCTTTTTGGAATTTGGAAAAATACTTGAGTCCCTTCAGTTTCGTGTTATGTGATTTTCACTGAACTACAATATGTAAAATGAATTGTAAATTAGGCAGAGGATGATTGACAAAGATTGATGAATCCACCACGGTTTGGTAAAGGGTTAACATAAGTACGTTAATTCTGTGGATCCAATAACTAGAACAATGAACTTTCTTCTTCATCAAAAGCAAAGAGAAGACACATGGTCTTAAGCCTTTATCTCATCTCTATTCCAACTAATCACTCAAAGACTTAAAGTACCTTTCCGGACATAACTATCAACCCAGGGTACTTTATGGAACTTTAAAGTAAACAATTTATGCCAACCTTAAAAGACCCTAAGTTGATGGGAGAGAAAAAGGCGAGCAAAAATAAAGAACTGTTCTTTAATAACGGATGATTCTTAAACAAGCTGAAACACAGTCATCAAGTATTTTTCCGCTTGACAGCCCTCGTCAACTGAGCAGAACCACCGCGAGCGGAAAGCATGCGTATCGTTTTCGAAGGGTTCGGCTCTGTTTTTTGGAATATTCGAACGACACGGTTAATTCGATGGGAGAGAAACGCGTCGTTTTCTGAGAAAATCAAAACAACACAATAAAAAAAAGGAGCAATGGACAGAAGAAGTTCGATAAACTGGAGGATCGCCAGAGTTGACGTTTCTTTAAATTGACGTAATGACCTGTCTTTACGTAACTGATAGGTTTTCGGAAAAATGAACAGAAAAAAAAAGAATTTTTTTTTTTGTCGTCATCGGAAGATATCACTGCATCTCTTGATTCATCGTAGATTAACTGGGATTTTCTTTTTTCAAGAGTTTGAGTAAAACGCGATTTTTCTCGTAATGTAAATATTTGTAAAAAAAAATATTTTTGATGTGTTAAGAAATAGATAAAAATTCTATGTTTTCAGAATATAAAGGATAGCCAGGGGTGGGCTACTTCAACTTCTTTTCAAGGTGTTGCGGTCCACGCAGTATCAGTGGCACACTCAAAAGAGAGGGAAGCTCACGGGTCCGGACCCTGCTTCATGGCTCATGATATTTTTCCGATCGATTATAATCCCATGTATATAGTACGTAAAATTTAATTAAATATTTGTTATTATTAATTTTTTATTAATGAATGCTAATTTTTTATTTAGTAATTTATTTCTTACTGTTCTTTGATCTCGACAATCTCTACAAAATGAAAAAAAAAAAAAATGTTGGGCGCGGATTGGGGTAGGAAATGAAAATTGTAGGCATTCGACCCTGGACCACCCCGCCTCGCCCCCTTTAAAAAATTCACAAGTGCGCTCACTACCCAATGTCGCAGGTGTGGTGAGGTGAGGAAAAGGGCAACAATATTTATTTTAACTTAATAATAAATACGGAATGTGACTTACCTATGTAAATAAAATAAAAAACTTGTAACGAATGGCAAAAATACTGACAATAGTGCGCACTCTTTGGGCCGTATGAACACTTAACCAGTTAGCCTGCCAGCTCAGCGCAGAAAGCAGATGCAAATAGCCACGCGCGAAAACATGTAGTTATTTTGTACAGTATTAACTGTTTTTGATATAATTTTGTAACTGTGCTCAATTTGAATGAGTTGGAATTTAAAAATGGCGAATTAAAGTAGATTTGAGCTAACCGCGTCTTAGTAATTCTTTGAGTGCAGGTTATAAACTCACTTTTTTGAAACCTCTTAATTGATTGATTGAATATTAACGTCACACTGTTCAGCTACTTGAGGGCTTTTGGCGACGGACCGCGGAATTTTGAACCATGGTCAAGTGACGTGGACGACACCTGAGCTGGCACCCCCTCTCCTAACTACTACACCACACCAATGAAACCTCTTAAAGCGAAACGCGAAATAGAAACATAATAGTAATACAGCCCCAAATATAATAATTACTAACGATGAATTTATCATCACAAACAATTCAAAATACATTAAAAAATAAAACATTTTCATCTAATGTTAGTACTCGTAATTAGAATCAGTAGAAGCCTAGTCTGCGTACTGTCAGCCAATCTTGAATATTTCCGTATATAATTAGTAACTGTTAATCTTCAGGAGATCACCCCAAATTGTCTTGGTGGTTCATTGGTCGATCGCGATCGACGTAATGCCCACCCTGGGTTTAAACGATTTATTCATTTCAGAAGGAGAATTTGTGCTACTCCATTTGTTGTATTAAGCATTAAATTTCTTGTGAATCATTCGTTGCACAGTGTTATTCATAATTCCCTCCAAGGTTTCGGAGAGCTGTAGTAAAAAAAAAGAATAAGATGAAAACAGCAAAAAAGAATGTATGAAAGAATGCAGAAAAAAAATCCCGCGTTTCATTTATATACTTTACAAGTGTTCTACATGTGAACCCTTAGTCACATGGCATGCATCGATGCGATAGCCCAGTTCCTGACGAGGACGTCTTAAGACTTCTTGAGGCCCTGGGCCCTTTCGCAAAAGTAGACCCTATGTCCCTGCGCAAAAGTAGGCCCTGCTCCCCCTACACAAATGTATTCCCTACCTATGACCTATAAAAGTAGACACATACGTTATAGCACATACGTTGTCAAATACTTGTACAAACAATAACCCTAAACAAATAAATGTGCATGACTTATAATCGCACAAACCGGCTCAACAGACTTCCGCCTTTTGATTGAATGAGTGATGATGGGGTATGGTGGTAGGCAATAACACCCACAGGAATTTTTCAAGGGGGGTGGGGTCCAGGGTCGAAAGTCCACCATTCTTGTGTTCTGCTCCTTTTGATTTTGTTGATTTTCGGGAACAAAAAACAGTAAAAATCTAATTATTGAATAGATAATTAGCATTAATTAATAAAATTAATCATTAATAACAAATATTTAATTACATTTTACATACTTTATACTTAGAATTATAATCAATCGAAAAAAAATCAAGGGTTTTTGGGGGGCGG
>BMAV01002409.1:33537-48192 GCA_019973955.1 Trichonephila inaurata madagascariensis | reverse complement strand
GGACCCCTAGCCCCCCCCCCTTTGTGTGCGCCGCTGGAGGTAGGCCTAGGCCTATACATGGATGACAGTCATCACATGTAGCCAGTAGACAAATCGTCCAAAATTCCCAGTTTTTAGGAGAATACAATCGGAAATAACATTTTACCGTTGAGATTATTCGAATTATGATCTTATTAAGGCTGAATGGAGAACGAGATGAGGCCCCCGAAGTGGACGAGGCCCTGGGCTCAGGCCTAGATGGCCCATGCCTTAAGACGACCCTGGTGGTACTATTAGCGTTATTGACACAACACGCGTTATCTGAAAAAAAAAACACTTCGGTCTTTTACATGAGACTTAGTTTTCGTATCTCCTATGCCGCACAATGTAGCAGAATAGCATGGAATGATAACACGTACTGTCAATACTGTTGGTAATACCATGTTGAGTAGAGTGTAACAGGAACTAGTCTATCGTATTGATAATGCTATGTAACTAAGGTTCCAAACCTAGAACACCTGTAAGGTATGTAAATAAAACGAATTGTTTCTGTATTCCTTCATATGTTCTTTTTTACTGTTTTTATCTTGTTTTGTTTTACTGCAGTGCTTCGAAACCTTGAATCAAATTGTGAATAACCTTGTAATATTAACGAATAGAGAAATATTCGTACTTACGTATTATGGCGTCGATGAATTCGGTCAAAACAAAAAACCTCGCCAAATACCGCAATATGTAGCCAACAGTGGAAAGCTATTCCCGTGCTTGTGTGTCAAAGCGTTATTATATTGTTCGAGCGTGCTCGAATATAGTAACTTTTTTTATAAGTTGTATCAATCCCGTGCATGCTCAAACACTATTACCTTAATCGAAAATAATATTACTGTTTATAAATTGCAAAATTCTTTTATTTTGATGGGATGTAAAATAAAAATTTTGTACCTATTTACTACAGAAGAGAAAGCAATGGAGTACTTCCAAAAAAATATGTTTTAATATACTTAACTACCCAAAACACTATGGAGTTTGACAAAATGTTGGAAGAAGAAACGTCGCGAACCTTTGACACCGGGAGAGCCCCCTACTTCAACTACCACCCGGACGTAACTCGAGGCTAAAGAAGCCGACCGCAACCATCCCGAGAACCTAGAGAGGACAGAGAAGAAGTCTGTTGGAAAACTTCGAACAGGACGGATGCAATCTCTTCCTCTTCTCAAACAACAGAATTTCAACACTAACGAACTAACCAATCCTTTTAATAACTTCAATGTACATACAGTTGTTAATAGTCGTGACGTAATTAAACCAAATATGTAAATTAATAAATATCCACGCTACCATTATTTTCCTCAAACGTCACACCACCATTTCACATAAGGCTATATTTTATTTAATGTATCACAATCCCCACAATACAAAAGGATAAATTTTTGAAAGAATCAAAATTCGAACTCATAGCCCCATTTGGATATAGCCTAGCTCTTTAGTACTTTAAACTGAAAAAAATACCTCGAAAAAAAAAAGGAAAAGATAAGCCTACAAAATTCGGTCTCTACATGTTCTAAATGCTGCTCATTTAAAAGAAATGGAATAACTTATGAACTTTCCACAATGAAATACCTTATAAATTTTATATTCCTCCTACTGTTTTTCCTCTATGGAGCAGTAGTTTTAGAGGTATACCATTGTTCAAAAGCCTGGAATAATACTTCAAATAAATAACTTCAAAAGATAAGAGTATTAAACATGTATATTTCAAGTTTCTTTGCAAAAAAAGTGCGCATTTTACAGCGAATACGTCTAAAAAATTTGCAATTTAGAAATATAGGGGTGCGTGTACGCTGTAATATGCATTGCATATGTATATACAGCCGAAAAGTGTAAAATATTTTTATGAAATTTCATTTTTTAGTCGAAATTTTTGTATTTAAAGAATAGATTATAAAAAAAATATAATGATGAAAACACAATGTACAAAAAGAAGAAAACGAGATACAAAAAGTAAAATAAATGAAAACAAAGCAAACAAAAGGCGTTAAACATTATGAAAATTATATTTTCCTCTCAGGTTATATTCACTAAAGAGGTTGTTTTGAATTAAATATAAATGCAGCTATATAGAGATTGGTGTTCTTTGGGTTCTCAAAAGGAATCATATTTTTCATTTATCTATATTAATGTTCAGGGTTAGTCTAAATGTATAAAGATTTCTGATATATATATATATATATATAAGGGTTTTTTTTTTAAAATTCTAAACGTACTTAAATTGAAAACTATACTTTAAATAAATAAGTTGGCTTTTTAGTAAAAAACTAATAAAATTAAATAAACATACATATTATTCTAATAAAAACATCATCACCGCTATCATGGCATTTATATTTCTTCAAATTTTGAGGAAAAGAAGACATTTAACATAAACAAGAAATTAAAAATAATTTTCACATTTGTATGCAGCTCACTTTTGAACTTACTATTCTCTCTCATTTACCAATGTCATATCTTTATAGAAACATTATATAAGGTTAGTTTTTTTCCATCCACAAAAAAATGGAATGGAATTTTTACATTTGTTTAAAAAACTGATTAATGCTGTTTTGACAGAAAATAACCTCAAAAAAAATGTAATGGTTTTTTAAAATTATTTTTAGTTCAGAAGAAAACAATGTAAGTGTAATTTTTTTCTTTGCGTCACGCAGTTTCATCTTGTATTCAAGGCTTTTCGAAATTTGTTTTTGACATTTTTTTTTTGTAAGAAGTTACGTTTTTGATTATATTTTTCAAAATTTAATGTGTGTGTGTGATGAAATAAAATAGGAAATAAAAAAGATATTGAAAAAACTGATATAAGAAGTTAAAGCAATTCTGCTGGCTTGGAGAAAGGCAACTAAAGTAATAACAAGTAAAATTTTTAAAAAAATTAAGTCAATTCCTACTTAGATCAACAAAGAAAAATTTTATTTTAGTTACTTTTTATTAAATAGTTACAATTCATATAAATATGTATATACGTATGGCAGAGTTACAACATTAAGTGGCAATTAATTTTTATTAATTATCATTAAAGTATTGTATTGTCATCCAAAACAATCGTGTATATAAGATTTCAGTTCAACTGAATGCTTTAAAACGTGAGAAAAAAAATCTTTTAAAGTTTTGACCCAAGTCGCTAAAAATGAATCAACGTGGCTTTATTTCTGTAATTCTTTAAATAATTAGTTTCAGTCAATTAATTTTAATTATCATTAAAGTATCGTATTGTCCCCCAAAACAATAGTGTATAAAAATTTCAGCTCAATTGAGCGCTTTAAAATGTATTTTATTAATGATTGAAAATTTGAACGGGATAAATATATATAGAGAGAATGTGAATTATTATAGTAGGAGAATTGAAAAAGTAATATACATCGGATATCAAGATGTTTGAGCCTGAATATTTCTTTTTTTGGTATTCTGCTTAAAGAAAGTGAGATAAAAGAGCTTAATATATATTTCTGATTAAATATTAGCACCTTGAAAATCTTGAGAATCAGTGAAAATGGTTCCCGAGAGAGAAATATGGTAACTATATATTCGCTTATCTTTGAGTAGTATGATATTCCTCTCAGAAATATTGGAAATCTATTCTGGTCAAAACAATATTACTTTTCTATATCGATTTCAAAGATATAAAATTATTCATATGACGCACATTAGGGTGGATCGCCAATGACGTAAAGGCTTTTTTTTAATTATTTCTAATGGGCTGCGGATTGGAGTTTTTTCATTGCAGACCTAGTACATTCTATGGAAGCTGGTATCTCTTTTTAGTGCGGCACTATATAGGTGGATACCAATCACCACAGGTAATTTTAATGCCCAGTTTCCTTCCTAGAGGGATCCACCTGAGCTCTGACAATGTGAACCTGTGCTAGGATTTAATTTTGCCGAGAACGCCCATATCAAACAGAATCTCCATTGGTCTTTTATATGCTGTATAATTATACAACATGACCGCTGTCGATTTTCTGCATTATGAAAATCCTCCAACTTGGGCCGGGGTTGAACACGCAACCTTAGGTGCAGAAGGCCAGCGACAAATCAACCACGCATGACGTAACGTACACCTCCGCAACCCCGCATTGGGGGGGGGCAGGATTCTAGGGTGTCCAAACCTGAATGAAGCGAAGAATGTATTTAGCAAATTTATAAAGTATTAGAGGCAAAACCTGGCTTTGCAGAGGGCCCTAATATTCTCCGTTATGCCACTGTAGATCGCAGTTATACGGAGAAAAAAGGGTATTATTAATTGGAAACTATACCTATGCGGAAAAGATGTTTTATGGCAGTGATTTTTAATCTGTGTTTCACGAAGCCTTGTGATCCCCCGAGTAACAAGAAAATTTTAAAAGGAAATCATAAATTTGCATGCACAATGGATTTACGTCCTCTTTAAAGTTTGTATAATTATAAGTATCTCAAGCCCGTTCAAGTAGTTGAAACTGAAAATTTTATTTGTACATAACTTTATTTTGTGTAATACTTCTAAAAGTTTTATTATAATTTAATAAAATGATATTAAAACATTATTTCTTTATATGTACTACCAATTATATTATGAATATTTTTTGTTTACAATCTCAGGGTCCACGAAATAATTTTATACTCGTTTGTACAATGTTTTGCAAAGTTAATTATTTTTCTAATGGAAAAAAGGCACCTTTTTTCATTTGTGGAAGAAAACACGTATAATGAACGAGAGGGGAAACAACTAACACGTATTAAAATATTCTACGTTAAAATGTAAATTTAAACAAAAACAACTCTTAAATTTTAGGTTTGAAATTCATGCAAAATATACAGGATTTCTCTCATAGCTATAAATATTTTAAAGCTATCCACAGAGCAATGTATTTAAGTGAAAAATATTTTCCAACGTGAATGGGTACAAAAACAAATCATACAAGTAAACTAAATGTAGAACACGAAATGCGACAGCATATAATTTCAATAGGCCTAGACTTCGACAGTTAGTGCAAAAAGAATTTTAAAAAATGCAAGCATATATTCCAGTTACCAAATATAATGGATTAATAGGTGACACTTGGATCACAAAAATTAATACTTTTAATGAATAAACTGCATAAAAAATTTCATTAAATACATATATTCTTTTAAGTGCGTAAGTGTTAAGATAGGAGTTCTATGAAACCACCGTATGATACACAAAGAATTCCGTGAGTCGAAAAAGTTTGAAACCACGGTTCTATCGTTGGGAGATCAGAAAAAAATAATTTCAAACTATAATATTGCCACAAAGTGGATGAATGTTCGAAAAAGAGGAAAAAGACTTAAAATTTTGGTTCGATAACTTTAGAATCATAGTAAAAATATTTTTCTATGATATAACAAAAAACGATGATTTTTGATAACCGGATACTCATCAAGGAGTAGTACAATGTACAATTAAGCATTTCATAAACTTGCTCTTTCCCCCCAAACTATCAAATGAGTCCAATCCAAGCTTTTTTCAGTCTTCAATTTTATCGTTCTCTTTCATTTCGATAGTAGACTTTTTAGAAATTTCATACTAAGAAAAGCAGTTAAATGGACTTTATGTTCATTTTTGTAATTATTTATTAGACATCTTTTCTCAAATCATGTATTGTTAAAAAAATTTAAATACCCCTCTGTTTTTGTTAAATAAAAAAAAATTTGACTTTTTTACCTTAAAAAAGGTCAAATAGTTAAACTTCATGCCCCTTGTGGCAGTACTTAACAAAAATTAATTTTTTATTTTATTTTTCCTTGTATTTATATACTAGAGAATATCTTTTCCGCATTGACCCGTTTTGAAATTCTGAAAAAAACATTTCGATCTACCTTAAAATGTACATTATGACAATATACAATATCGTAACAAAGTATTGGATGAAGACTATATATATATATATATACATAAATGAAGTTCATAATATACATAGTTAATATGTAAGAGATAATATAATTCGAAATAAAAACAATGCAAAGAAGAGGGAAGTAAAGGTATAGAAAACAAAACAATAAAAAACTCTTATCTCTATAAACAATGTGTACATAGTTATAACGTGCATGATAATAATATTAATGTAAGCATAAAAAAAAGAGAATGGACAGAATAATAATGATGAATGATGATTTTAACAAAAGAATAAGATGGCGTTTCAAATGAAGTTTAGTAAGTTATATCTAGGTGCATTAAAGTACTTAAGCTTGTTAGTATTCTACCAGGGGAAAAAAACCAAATGCTTGAATAATCGTATAATGCAATCCATCAACATGGAATATGAATAAAAATTAGTTAATACATGTATATCGACCTTTTTAAATATCTAAAGGACATTTTTTAAAAATATTTTAAAATATTGTGAAGACTGTATGCAGTGAAAAGTATGCAGCATTAATTCTCGTATATCTTTAGTAAATATTTAACATCTCGAAAACGGTAGACGCGAACTAATTGTCAACTGATAGCGACGGATACCGGATATTCACATCATTTGCAAGGATATCAATTGCTATTACAGAATATATTATAAACATGTTTTGTTAATAGTTATTTTGGTCTCTCACTGTGGCAAAAGCTCTTTGAGTTTAGTCAACTACTATTACAGGATATATTATAAACACATTTTATAAGCAGTTATTTTTGCCTCAGAATGTGGCAAAAGTTTTGTTTAGTCAACTACTATATTACAAAATGTATTATAAACACATTTTGTAAACAGTTATTTTTGCATCAAAATGTGTGGGACAAATTTTGAGTTTAGTCAACAACTACTATTACAGGATATATTATAAGCCCATTTTGTAAACAGTTATTTTTACCTTACAATACGGCAAAAGTTATGAGTTTAGTCAACTACTATTACAGGATATATTATAAGCACATTTTGTAAACAGTTATTTTTACTTTACAGTGTGGCAAAAGTTTTGAGTTTAGTCAACTACTATATTACAAGATGTATTATAAACACATTTTGTAAACAGTTATTTTTGCATCAAAATGTGGGACAAGTTTTGAGTTTAGTCAACAACTACTATTACAGGATATATTATAAGCACATTTTGTAAACAGTTATTTTTACCGTACAATGTGGCAAAAGTTTTGAGTTTAGTCAACGACTATCACAGGATATATTATAAACACATTTTGTAAGCAGTTATTTTTGCCTCTCATTGTGACAAAAATTCTGAGTTTAACATATAAAATAGTTACTATTTCGAAAAAAAAATACTTTTAAAAATACTGTTTACAAAAAGTGTTTAGTGTATTTCCAGTAATGATTTGCATCTCTTCAAATGATGTTAATTTATATCACCCGTATCCAGCAATTGACAATTCACATCTTCCGTCTTCAGTGTTTTAAAATGAAAATAAATTTTTGCGAGAAAAGAGAAACAAAAAGGGTTTATATGTTTATGACATAGTTACTTTACACTTATTTCACTTCATATGTAGCCATGTTAGCCGAATGGTCACAATCACAAACTCGTGACCCTAAATGTTCTAGTTGAGCCAATAAAGGTAAAATATGAGAAAGAATGAGGTTTTATATGCTTAAAATGTTTTAGACCTCAAATTCTTCCCTTGGTGAGACGTGGAAGTTAGAAAAGGGAGGTGTTGGTTTAGGTATCATCTCGTTAATTTGACTATTGTAGGTCAATCGCCAATGGTCTTCATGTTGCTCAAAAAGATAGTAACGAGTTAAATTCTAATTTGTGATTTGTTTCATATATATAATCTATTAACACTATATTATGGCAATAATTTTGAAGAGGGGAAAGATTAAGACTTTGAAAAAGCATTAATCTCTTTATTTCTATACAAACCTGAAGAGTTTCAGTTAATTTTCATTAAAATAAATTATACACATTTAAAATGTTTGTCTCCGTGTGAGCATATTACACCTGAAGTTGCTCCTTCACCGTCTTGCCTAACTAAGGGTGGGGGAGGAATGAAAGCAGAACCAGAGACTTCCATAATAATTATTTATTTACTCAAACACACTAATCCACAACAGCTTTTTCTCAAAGGGAATGTCAAAGGAGTAGCAGAGAGAGAGAGCAATGAGTAATAAAAAAATATGCTCAAGTAACTTATTTAACTCAACCTAATCTAACGTGTGTATTCCTAACCTTAAATCTACTAATTCAACACAGGGGCCAAACACCACTTTTAATCTTTACATGCGAAAATCAACTTTGTTCAATCTCACCTGCGTAGCGAATGTAGCAGCTTCTACCTCCTTCTCCTATAATTACAAAACTCTGACTTTATAGAGTCGAACTAATCTGCCTATCACGGTTTCTTCTTGAGAGGGATGGCTGTGAATTAAACGCGAATGCTAGGCCAAAGACTTCCCAAGACGCGTAAAGATCCGTCACATCCGTATCCATCAGGTACTTAAAGCTAACTTCGGCTAATGTTGAAGAATAGGGGCCGAATTCGGAATATTTTTTCAGGTATATAAGTACCCAAACATTAATATTATGTTCTGGCTACACTATCCTGTCTAGAATCACTTATTTTATCACACTACTCATTTTTATCCGAGTGGACACATTTTTCTTTTATAAAATGTGTTTTGCATTTTTCCCTATATTGTATTGCTAAATGAGCTATCCCTCTTCACATGTTAAAAAGAAAAACTAATTATTTATGAAATATTTTGAAATTTTAAAAACACTATATTATAAACAAATGCATGAGTTTTATAAAAATCTTGGCTATTTTCTGTCTGAAATGTGCTCCGCGTCAAGTTCACGCTCTCGTACATATGGCGAGTGAGTGAATATTAACGTCGCACTGTTCAGCTACACGTGGGCTTTTGGCAACGGACCACTTAATTGTGAACCATAGTCAAGTGACGTGGATGACACCTGAGCTGACACCTCCCTCTCCTAACTACCACGCCACAGCAACAGAGAGACGTTTCAGCTCTCGACAGATTTAACGTTCATCGCTGCCCTACACGGCGGGTCTTTAGTGGTACTGGATTCGAACTCATGACATGTCTGCCATGATCCGATACCTTGACCACTGGGCCTTCGTACATTTGGCGAAAACAGCCTTAAAAAATGTACTTTTTTGCAGCTTAGTGCAGGGGTAGACAAATCGTGGTGGCTCACAAAGAGTTATTTTTTCTTTTGTAGCCTACTAGAAAACAAAATAGACAGATATTTTCAAACAAAGTTTTTCTTGCAGGCAGATCAGCAAAAGAGTAAAAGTAAGTGCAAGTTGGCAGACACATAAACGTGCCGACTATGATGAGAATTTAAAAAAGCAATATCACTCCAGATTTTAAAAAAAATTGTAGAAACCTATGATGGGGTACATTTGTCTCAATATAAAAATAAAAAAAAAAGTTTGCAGTGATTTATTATACGATATTAGCACAAGAAGAGTATATTGAATAAAACTACCACAATTTTATTTAATTTATATTTTCTGATTTTTATAGTATAATTTATACCTTTTCTGATGCAAATTAACTAATGAATGCAACCATTTTAAAGGGGAGCGCCTCCTCGGTATCCTCCGCCCCCTCCATGTGGCCCTCAAGATAATACAATGGCCCGTTCCTGGTCTTGTACACAGGCGATTGGTAATGTTTCGATCTGGTCCTAAAATGAAGTCCCCAAACACATATTCAAACTCTAATTATTTATTATACAGGTTCGGAACACATTTTTAAATCTTATAAATAGGTATGCATTTTTCTCTAATTCATCTCATAACCGTAATAGACATGAATTGTGAATTTTTATTTTGATTCAAACCCCAGATAAAAAAAAAAAAAAAACTTAACACACTTTTATAAAAAAAAATTAAGTTCTCTCTTTAGGAAAATGAAATCTGGATATATTGATTAAACAATCATTTTGCCTGTAGTTCAACTTTTTCACACACACACAATTCCTACTCTCTCTCTCTCTCTCTATATATATATATATTAACTCTCTCCACACACTCTCTATATATATTTATTTGTTTGTTTATTTATCTTGGTGGAATTTTCAGTCGTTCATAAAATACATTTTAAAGCGCTCATTTGAGCTGAAATTTTATATAAATCATTATTTTGGATGACAAATACAGCAATTTAATTTTTTTTTAAAAAAATTAATTGATTAAAATTAATTATTTGAAGAATTACAAATATAGTCCCGTTGGCGACTTAGAGACCCTTTTGGCGACTTGTGTCAAAACTTGAAAAGGTTTTTTTTCTCACGTTTTAAAGCATTCAGTTGAACTGAAATTTTATAGACACGATTGTTTGGATGACAATACGATACTTTAATAATAATTAATAAAAATTAATTATCCTTTCATGTAGTGATTCTGTCATATGTATATACACATTTATATTAATTGTAACTATTTAATAAAAAGTAGCTAAAATAAAATTTTTCTTTGTTGATCTAAGTAGGAATTAACTTAATTTTTTTATATTACTTGTTTTGTTTTTTATTTGAAGTTGAATTACAGACAAAATCGGTTAAGGTTTGCAACTGCTGTTTTAAATTTTTTATACAGCAACAGCATTATTTAAAGGTATAGTTGTTTTTTTTTAAAGAAATATTTCAGATTCAATTGCTCTATAAATATATCACTTTCATTTACTGTACCACAGATTGCCTTCTTTTCTTACTTTCTTTTATATCTGCTATTATCTAAAAGTTTTCTTATTTCGCTTCTCTTAATATCTTCTCTTACTCTGTTTCCATGTGACCGTGGTAGCTTAGTGGTCAAGGTAACGGACTCGGGGCTGACATGTCATGAGTTCAAACCTAGTACTGCTGAAGACCCATTGTGCACAAGGGGCCGATGTACGTAAAATGCGTTGAGGCTCAAACGTTCTTCCGTTGGTGTGGTGTGTAAGTTAGGAAAGGATGGTGTGTGTGTCAGCTCACACTTGTAGTTCACGTCACTTGACCATGGTTGAAAATGACGAGGTCCATCGCCAAAATCCCTCGAGTAGCAGAATAGTGCGACGTTAATCTTCACTCATTCCTCTCACTACGCTATTTTCATTCAAAATTTATCAATATAATATAATCCAAAAATATATTTTTCCTTTTGAAATTTCTTAATTTCTAGAGAACTAATCAAAGGTGGTGTGTTAAATTCAAAAAGCAATGAAATTATATCGTATTTCATAATATAGTTATCGAATGAAATTTTAAGGTTTCATTTATTTGTAATTTTCGGGTGTAGTGTTTACCTTTTTTTCCTCTCTTTAAATGAGGCCAAAATTCACCAAATGAGAATTTAGAGCTGAAAATTAACTCTTGGGAAAATCACCTCTCGATATCTGGAAACTAACGCGCAGGAGCTTTCTTATCAAGATGCGAATTTAATTAAAACTTCACCAGTGATTTTACAAAGAATGTCTTCGTAAAAGAGGTGATTTTTACAAGTTTTTTGGAAGTGAATTTAACAATAATTTTCAATCGCTGCAAACTGCTGATATTTGATGAGATGTTTCAGTTTACAAAAAGCAAATCAAATCTATTTATTGACAGAAAGTGACACATTTTTAGAAAGATATTTTTAATATTTAAAAACAAGTAATACAAAAAAAAGGTTTTTAAAGTCAATTCCTACTTAGGTCAACAAAGAAAATTTTTCTTTTATTTACTTTTTATTAAATAATACCAATTAATATAAATATGTAAATACATATGACAAAATCACAATATTAAGTGGCAAAATGGAAAGCGATTTTCCCTAATGTTGTTGGACTATTATTTTTGTTTGTTACTATTTATTCATCAGTTAAATTTAATTATTCCAATAAAATAGTTCAGTAAAAAGAAATCACGTTCTCAGAAATAAGGCCATCCCAGGAATGATTCGAATTCACGACCTTTAGATTAGAAGTCCACCGCGTTATTCATAGCGCTACAGGGACACAACGAGCACTTTTCCTTTTTATATAGGATGTTGAACTATTATTTTTGTTTGTTACTAATTATTCATTAATTAATGTATTAATATTTGAAGAAGCTATATTAACATCAAGTGTCCTTCACTGCAAGTTTTAAAAAAATTTATTTGAACTTGATGGATGAATAGAAAAAAAAAGTATTTTATAAACGATTGAAAATTTGAACAAGATATATATATATAGGGAGAGGGTGAAGTAATAGTAAGAATTAAATAAAATGTTTCCACATGTTTCAATTAAACAAGTAATATAAAAAAAAAAATTTAAGTCAATTCCTAATTAGATCAACAAAGAAAATTTTTATTTTAACTACTTTTTATTAAATAGTTACAAATAATATAAATATGTATATACATAGGACAGCATCACAACATTAAGTGGTACTTAATTTTTTTATCAATTATCATTAAAGTATCGCATTGTCATCCAAAACAATCACGTATATAAAATTTCAGTTCAACTGAATGCTTTAAAACGTGAGAAAAAAAAATCTTTTAAAATTTTGACCCAAGTCGCTAAAAATGAAACCAACGTGGCTGTATCTGTAATTCTTTAAATAATTAGTTTCAGTCGATTAATTTTAATTAATTATAATTAAATTGTCGTATTTTTACCCAAAATAATAGTATATAGAAAATTGCAGCTCAAACGAGCGCTTTAAAATGTGAGAAAAAAACCTTTTCATGTTTTGACACAAGTCACCAAAGGCCACGTTGGCATCATTTTAGGCGCTATGTCATAAAATGATGCCAACGTATAATGTAATTCTCTGAATAATTATATTTAATCAATTAATTTTTATTAATTATAATTAAATTACTGTAATGTCGTCCAAAATAATCATGTTTATAAAATTTCAGTTCAATTGAGCACTTTAAAATCTGTTTTATTAACGATTGAAAATTCCACGAAGATAAATAAATAAATATATAGAGAGTGTGAGCTAATAGTTGGAATTGAAAAAGACGACATGGAGTGTGAGTTATATAAACGCCACACTATAAAGCATCACAAGGGTTACTGGTGATGGACTGCGTAATTTTAAAACTCAGTCAAGTAATGAGCAGGACACCTGAGTCAGCATCCTCCTCTCCTACCACACCATTGAGAGGACATTGAGCGTCGAAAGATTTAACGTGCATCGCCCCCTCTACAAGGCGGATGTTCAGTGTCAACAAGACTCGAACCTATGACACTCCTACCACGTGATCGGGACCATAACCACTAGGCTACCACTGCCACAAGACGATATGGAAGCCCTAGTGTGTACAGAAAAAATTCTTTGAAGCAAACAGAAGAGAGTGTAAAAAGATAAACACATTTTGCTCTGATGATCGTCCCCAATGCAACTCTTTTCCTTCAGAATCATAACTAGTCTTCTCTGCGCACATAAATTACATTCTCTACAATAAACAAATGCCCTCGTTAAGAATCGTAGAAATACTTCTCTTGAAGTCACAAAAATAATAAATACAACTAAGCATCCTCGCTAAAGTCCTTTTTATTGGATATTATCCCTTAATCCAATACTCATAACATTTAAACCTTTTCGTTACACTTGGAAAAAAACGCCGCCAAAAAAGGGAAAATCTTTGAGCAGGCTGACTTAAGTGCTCCTTCTGCTTGTCCATGATCTTTACCTACTTCACCTGGTAGTCAAGGTAACGGACTCGTGGCCAGCATGTCATGAGTTCGAGCCTAGTACTTTTGAAGAACTGCCGTGTAGAGGCTCATGCACGTTAAATATATAGAGACTCAAACGTTCTCCCGTTAATGGTGTCTGGAAGTTAGGAGAGGGTGTCGTCCTCGTCACTTGATCATGGTTCAAAATTGTGAGGTCCGTCTCCAAAACCCTCGAGTAGCTGAATAGTAGAACGTTAATATTCATTCACTCACTCATCGCAATAGATACTCACAGAAAGATGCACCGGACCGCCGAATTTCACAATTTTTGTGAATATCGATTATTACGATATAATAGGCATAGTGAATGAGTGACAAGAGTACCCCTCAGGGGGCTCACCTTTTTTTGGTGGGTACGGGCGTCACAATCCCGAAGTACCCTCTCTCTAGTGATCTTTTCCTTTTCCCAAGGGGTTTACTATCTTTGGTAAACACGGGTGTCACGACCCCGGGGTACCCCATTGATCGCGCGTTCTCTATTTCCGACCCTCCTTCTTGTCATCCAATTTCTCCTTTTCTTCTTTTCCCGTCCAGACCACAGACCCATGAATGTTTGGTGCAGTACAGCCAAAACTGGCTCTTGCACCATAAAACGCCAAACTCAACTCAACTCAGTGACAAGAGTGATTCGAACTTCCCGCATGGTCCAGTTTTGAACAATAAATATTTCAAATGATGACTGTTTTGTCTCTTTTCGTTTCTTGTTCCTGTCATACTACTTTCCCATGTCGTTTCTTATCATGAGTTGATATGCAAATCTGAATCCTTGAGATGTCCCCTACCTCCCCGTAAAGTTATTTCCAACAATCCTGGGACATCCTGTATACGTGTGTTTGTGTGCGCTCTAACTACATGTATTCTAAAAGTTCATGAATATTCCAAACCATCATGAGAAAAATTCTGTTTTAAGGCACTGTATGAATATTTGTAATGTTAAGAATGTTCTCTTCGGCCTTTTTATTATTACTGATTTCTAAGACCGAGACAAGAGGTAGAAATGGATATAAATTAACTTTCA
>BMAV01002409.1:19122-32544 GCA_019973955.1 Trichonephila inaurata madagascariensis | reverse complement strand
AAAAAAAAAAAAAAAAAAAAAAAAAATTCAAACAAAATTAACAGATTTTATGAGTAATTAAATTTAAGGACGCATGTGGTAATGTATGTTTAGAAATTGTAGTTAAAAAATAATGTACGTTTAAAATTACTTGTATACCCTAAATTAGAAAATGTCCGTAAAATTCATCAATTTTAATATAAAATTATTTTCTTCATGTTGAAAATACAGTGTATTAATCGACATTCGTTTTTCTTGTTTTCCTTGCAGTTTTTCCTTTCCTTTTTTTTTTGATGGATAAGATATATAAATTAAATAGACATTAATTTTAAAAAGGTGAGAATAATTACTTTTTTATGCATAGTGTCTTATGAATTTAAAACTTGTTTTTTTGTGGTTTATAAAGTATATTGAAAGATAAATCTCCATATAAGGAATTTTCCATATAACAAACTTTTTTCTGGATTTAGCTTCTTCGCTATAGAGTTCGAATTGTGTATATATATATATAGCAAATATATTTTTAAAATGATAAAGAAATAATTTCCAGACACAATTTAAGTTTTTACTTTTTAAGGGCCTAATTTTCAGTTATATAGAAAATGTTTTAATCTATTTTGTTAATTATTTTTAATTATAATTTCTCGCTAATTATTATCTAGCAAAGAGTTCATTCAATTTATGCATTGTATATTTTGATTTTAATTAAAAGCCTTAGTTTTTGCTATTCATACTAATTTATAAAATTTCATTCAACACTTGTAGAATTCATTATAAAAATGTTGACAGAAAAATTGTGTTTCTTTTATATGTGTATTACATATAGTCCTCCTCCCGGACTGGACAAGGACGATTCAGTCTTTCCTCCCTTCAGTGGTTCGATATAAATGAGTACCAAACTTGCTTGGGAACTAACACTGGGGTTTTCTTGTCAGACTGACCATTTGACCGAAACATCTGCACATATATCCCTGCGCCTAAGGTCACGTAAACTGAGATAGACACAATAAACCTTGGCCCTCATGGGCAAGTTCAGTTCAGTACATATAATCCTCGTATAGCTTCACTTTTATTTGATTTTTTATTAACGTCGGATTTTGATAGTGGCAACAGACCCCATCATTTTAAACATTGATTAAGTTACAAGACCCCTGAGATAGCATCCTAATCTCCGAATTTCCTCACTAAGGCAATATAAGGACTTTGGGTATAAATTTTTCGAGTACTTTTACAAATGAGATGTAACACTCAACCTACCGACATTTTATGTACGCCTATTTCTACCACTGATGATCAAATGACTTCTTTTCAAATAAACGTTATTTTGTTTTCCAGTTCATTATAAATAATGCAGAATTTATTATAGACAATAAAACAAAAATATATAATTGCCATGTAGTAATTAGAAATTTTAAAAAAATTTTTTCTTAGATTTTAATCATACATTTTAAAAAAAAGAAGAATAGAAATTGAAAAATTATATTTTACTTCAGTAATTTACACAGATATCGTTATTCAAATAAAAATGAAAGTAAATCCTCACCACAGTTTTTACGTTTTATCGAAAATGCACTTTTTACTTTGTCCTTCATAGATAGTATTGCGTTTCACTTTTATCCAGTTGCGCCTAATATTTCTTTGAAAACACTATTAAGTGAGTAACTTCCAGGTTCAGAGCCTTCTCGTATTTTTTTCTGAACAGGTCCATCAATTAAAATTTCAATATTCTTCTTCGGAACTAGAGAACGACCTCCTTTTCGTTTTCGTCTCCTACTCTTCTTCATTATCTGTGTCGAATTTCTCAAAAACAGTATCCACTTCATTATATTTACCATCCTGACCTTCAGAAATTTCTTCATCTCTTAGAGAGTATAACTAACACATATTATTTATTTTTTGCGACAATTTCCTTTAAATTGACATTTTAGAGGTAAATTTTTAAATTTTTGAATTTTTATTTTTTTATTTATTTATTTATTTATTTATTTTGGTGTTTGAAAATTTTATGAATATAATAAAATACAAAATTACTACTGAACTATTTACAGCAAATTTTTTTACTGTTCTTTTTCATGTGATTTTATTTTTGTGCAATTTGTTTTATGCAGTTTTATGTTTGTGCGATTTATTTTGTGCGATTTATTTTTATGCGATATATGAATTTCAACAGCATGGGGGCATCTCTATAATGCTTTCTATCAGTGTATCCTCCCGTTGGTGTGGTGTGGTAGTTAGAAGAGGGGGTGCCAGCTCAGGTGTCGTCCACGTCACTTGACCATGGTTTAAAATTACGTGGTCCGTCGCCAAAAAGCCCTCGTGTAGCTGAACAGTGCGACGTTAATATTCAATCAATCAATCAATTCTATCAGTGTACATATATACACTTCAAGACCGTCGTCATAAAAACTTATCACTGATTTTATGGTGGCAAAAAACAAATCAAAACAATATCTTCAAGTGACGAAAGCGATTGTGTATCAATTGATCACAGGAAGATACGCGCTTTGGATTACGACGAGTAGGTAGTAAATTATGTATGTGCATTTTGAAACCTTCCCCATGTATACAATGATAAATTAGATATTTTAAAAAAATGTTTCCACACATGTGTATTTAACTATTTGTTTTAATTGAAAGCTTTTTTTCCATGTATTTCGCAAATAATTGACATATTTTCTGAGTGCGATTTTTTTATGTGATCCTTCCCCGCAGCATAAAAATTTTTTCTGTAGTATGTCAACAAAGTTGTTTGTAATATGTAAGTATTAATGAAATATTTCCGAATATTTTTTGCGAGGTTTCATTTTATGAAGTCCCTATCTACCGCACAAAAACAGGTTTTAATGTATTTTTATTTACTTATTACTCAAAATTTGTAGCCTGTTATTATTACAAACTAGCTGCATGGCACGGCGTTGCACGGGCTTTCTCTTTCCCTCATGACACCAGCATTTTTGTGTGTGAGTTTGTACGCGCGCAATGTGAATAATTTCTATAATTATGTCATTAAATTTCCCTTTTTCGAAATTTGTTCCACTTACTTTCGATTTAAGACAGGTTTTTTTCCCCTCTCTATAGCCCGGAATTACAACGATTGTTGTTTTTTTAGTTTCAAGTTATTGTTCCCCCTTTCCATCTCGCAGATAAGATCTATCTCTAAATTTCGATCTATGACTTATAAAAAAACAATATTGCGTTAGTTAAAAAATTATTAATGCAAAGCAGTAAAAAGAAAACGATTCTGATGTGCTAAGCGTAAAACACAAAAAACTTCCATTATTTTTTAATAATAATTAGTTTCTAAGAATCTAAAATAATAAAACAGAATTCAGATTTTTATTAATCAATCAATCGTTACATACAATTTGCTGAAAAATGTCTCTAAATAGTATTTTTATCCAAAATAATAGACAATGTACTTTTTTTATTAACAAATAATTATAATATAGTAATGAAATAATAAAAATAATCCTTTGGTTTTAAAAAAAAATCTATTAATTTAAATCCATTATCAATAATTAATAAATAAAAATAAATTTTACAGATAGCTATTGAAACGATTTTTTTTTTCTAAACGCTTTAAAATGTTTGATTAAACATGTTAGTGTTAAAAAAAAACACTATGGGTGAAAGCCTAGTTATATTTTTGCATTCACTGAAAAAAAACGGCCGTGGTAGCCGAGTGGTCAAGGTATCGGATCGTGGCTGGCCTTGTCACGAGTTAGAGCCCAGTACCATTAAAGGTGTAGAGCAGCGATGCTCGTTAAATCTGTCGAGAGCTGAAACGTCCTTCCGTTGGTGTGGTGTGGTAGTTAAGAGAGAGGGTGCCAACTCAGGTGTCATCCACGTCACTTGACCATGGCTCAAAATTACGTGGTCCGTCGCCAAAAGCCTTCGGATAACTGAACATTGCGACGTTAATATTCACTCACTCACTGAAAAAAACATCCAAAAAGAAAATAATATTATCTGATGAAAACATTTTAGTATTTTATATTTTAATTTTACAGTTTTTCATTCTATTGTGTTAAGTAAATTATTTAAACACGTATCTGACGAAAAAAATATATTATACAAAACTAACATATTCACTATTTTAACAATAATTTCCTTCTTAGGTCTTAAAATAATAAAATTGATTAAAAATTTTCATTCAGCAATTAATTGTGACATACCGTTTGCTTAAGAAGGGGCAGTAAAAGATAAAATTTGGTTTATTGATAAAGATTTATTAAATGTTTAAAAAAATTATAAAATAAGTAAAATGGTATATAATATAGCATATATATTATTTTTATTATATTAATATAAAATATTTTTTATAAATAATTATAATATATTTTATATATTTTATAATATTGTGTATAATATATATTGTGCAGCATATTATAAAAAATTTTGTAACTAATTTTTATATAAAATATCATTTAATATTTATTATTACATATTTTTACAAAAAAAAATAATTATTAATAATTATATTTATAAAATATAATATAATTATTTATATAATTACATGTTATTTTTTTTAAATGCAAAATAATTATCTATACTATGATTTAATATGCAATATAAACCTTTTTTAAATAAATTTATTTAATTATAAAAATAATTAAGTGAATTGAAAGAATAAAAAAAAAACCAATAGCGTGACTCGAACCCTGGGCTAACGCGTGGTAAGCAGGTGGTTTGACAACCGGGCCATGAACTTTACGTCATGTAAAATGAAAAGTACGTTTAAATAAAAGGAAATATATTATATGAACATTGCTTTCATTTATTGTGTGGAAGTTATGTGTATTTGTCAAAAAAAATTTCAAGTTGAAATGGGCAATTTTTTACGTTTTTATTATGCGATTAAATATTAAAAAGAAGCTATACATTCAGGCATTATTTTTAAGCAAACTAAGTTTTATGAAAGAGAATAAGTTTTGATATAGATAAATATTTTAAATAAACACATTTTTCATTCACAATTTTTTTTTTTTTTTTTTAATTTTTTGCTCACCAAATTCGTTGATTTTTATTTCTTATGGTCTCCAATTTTTCTAGTGTAACTCCTGAGCAAATGTGAAGTGGACGAGATGAAGCAGATGTTGTTGTCAATTTGGCGCGTTACTGGTTTTCGTCGTCAAACCTTTGGCTTTCCGTAAAATCGCGCTTTTTATTAAAGTTTTTTATTTTTTTGAAGATTTAATTTTTAAGTTAATGCTTTCAAACTTCACACAGCGAATGCAAACAACAGTAATTTTTAAACAAAAAATATAAGAGGAATACTGTATTATATTAGATTATCGTAAAAGGGCTAATAGATGAAAAACACAAAAAAATTTTTAAAATCCATAATTTTTAACCATTTTTTTTCAATCTTTGGACAAAAGACGTATAATTTCCCACACACGGAAAAAAGTTTCGTACGATTATCTTTATAAATGATATTATTAAATATTTAATCAAAATTTTGAGAATTTTGAAAAATTGTAAAGAAAAAGTTTGACATTTTACTTTTTCTAATGACTGATTCTAAAAGAGAGAAAAGCATGAACTTTTTTAGTGTAGAATATAAAAAAATTCAAACGGAATGATTTAGAAATCATTTTCATAAAAACGTATCGATCTTGACTCATTTTAGAAAAATATCGTAAAAAATAGAAAACATCACATTATTTTGTAAAAAAAAAGTTTATACCGTATCGTGGCGAAAAAGAATTATCTTTCTGATTCTGTAATTATTTTTTGTCTAAGTTTGATAGAAAGAATTCTCGATGGTTTTTTTAAAAACGTCGAAAAATCTGGACTTCCTTAAGCTTCTTCCGAAAAGCCGCTCGGCGGTATAAAAAGCCAACAGGTGCAAAACAATTATATGTTTTCATGTTTTTAATTAATATTTTTTAACTAATTGCAATATCGGAATATATATAATAAACACAGATTCTTCAAATCATTCCCAATCTTTTGGTACCTATAGCAAGTTTTTGCGTTGTGCGGTTCGTGAAAAGATAGACGTACATACAAACAAACAAGGATAGATACGTTTGTTTACCAATGAATTTTAATAGTGTACATAGAACTTACTACGTCGCAAATATTTGCAATATATTCATCATTGCTCATCATCAATATTCTAGATCATTGGTACCAAGCCATGAACCGGTACCGGTCCAAGGATTATATGGTACCGGGCTACCCAATGAACATCAAATTATTTCCGTTTTATTTATTGTATTCTATATCACTCGGGTTTGCGTGATTTTCTATGAATATCACTTTATACTCCATGTTAAATCATTTTGCATTAATTTTTAGGTGTAACTTTTCTGTATTCTGAAGGCATACTTAAATACAATTAATTTAAAATTATTAAATCCAAAGTATCTAAAATATTAACAAATATATAAAATTATCAAACGTTGACCGGTTCGTGGCGATAAAAAGTTTGGAGAGCACTGATCTTGACTAAACATGATAAGTGAAGATGAAAAAAAATTTCATTGTATATGACATCATATATATATATATTTAATTATAAGTATTAAACTTGAAATCGCGATCTTTTTATATGATATTGTATTTTTTTTTCAAGTTTTTGTAATGAAGCTTTTTTATGTGCATGTGTGTGGTTATACAATAAAAAATAATCGCAATGTTTTGTCATAAAAGGCAGTTTTTCCCTTTTTAGAACTGAATCCTGATTTTTGCATTAAATTAGTGTCTCCTATCCCGCGATTTCAGACAAAGTTATATTTTCAAAAAATGTATCTATCGCGTTGTGTTTGCCAATACTTTTATTGCATTCTAGTTATATATGTATTATAGGAATAGAGAAAGAATATATATGATCTTAAATGCAAAGCCAACTACTTCTGATTTATTGAAATTTAAATCACTGCGAACAAACAAGTAATACTTATTCAGGAAATAATCAATTAGAAATCCTTTAATGCAGCGATACTCAACCTACGGCTCACCGAGTCTTTTTAAGTGGCCCGGTCATGGTCCATTGCTTTGAGAAATTTACTTATTTAAGAACATTGTATTAAAAATTTGGTGGGATATTCTTTGTCAAAAGAAATCAAATTTCCCAATTTTGCTTTTTGCTGTCGGTGTCGTACGAGTACGAATTGATATTCTTTTTCTATTTGGAACGGTTAGGACTAGTCATAACAGACAATAGTAGAGTAGCGACAATTTTATGGGTGGGGGGAACTAACATTTTTAACTATCTTTCACATCTTGCAAGCGAAAAATATTCGAAAAGAAATGATTTCAAGACGATTGGGAAATTGACTATTTTGTAGTGAAAAACAAACATGAATCAATAATTGTTTGATTTGTCAAGAAAGTGCTGTATTTAAAAAATACCAATAAACAGGAATCATTCAATGTGACACTTTTCCCCGAAGATCTCTTTCAAGAGGTATAAATAGGCTTTTTCGTGAATAATCTTTACAACAGCAACAAAGTGTTTTGTCGGTGGTAATATCACAGTGGTAACAAAGACATTCTATGAAGTTTATTATAGTATTGATAATCATATGAAATCGTTTATTAATGCAGAAATTGTGAAAAAATGTTTCATAAATGCTCCTAATTTAGCGTTAGTAACAAAAATAAAAAATATAAAAAAATTATAATTAAAAAAAGCAAAACAAGAGTTTTAATATTTTGATCAATTTCCCACATTTTTAATTTCCAATGTTATCTTGGTCTTAAAGCATACGCGCCCCCGCACCTCCCCATTCTCATGTTGCGGCCCGCGTGAAATAACAAACATATGTATGCAGCCCGCGTGAAATAGCTGATATGTGTATGCAGTCCAGCAGAAAAAAGGTTGCGTACCCCTGCTTTAATAAAAGTCAAGTAGCACGACGTTTAAATTTCAAAAATAGTATGCTATGCCTTTAAATTAAAAACTAAATTTGTATTCGATTTAAAATTCCCTCTTTAATATGTGTTAACGTAAGAAAGTATATGTATTTTTATTAGCAAGGTTTATGGAGAGAAAATAGTGAGTGGAAATAACAAAATCACGTAAAAAATTGACAGTTCAATTCAGCGATGTAAATGCAACTCTTTTTAATTATTCCCGGCAAAACTTCTCCCTTGGCCTTAAACAAAAGTAGCAGAAACACCTTTCACATTTTATGACTTGCAGAGCAGCTAATGAGTAAATAATTGAGGGTTTATTAACGCGCGACGCTCTTTGATTTGAGCTGATTTGCTTTAAATTTACATTAATCTGTGAAGTAGCGTGATAGGTATTGGGGATTTAGACAGCCTAATTTCAAACCCTGATCAAGTGACGAGGACGACACCTGAGCCGATATCACCCTCTCCAGTTACTAACTTCGTGCTCTAAAGCAACGCGAGGACTATTGTTGATGGACTTTTGAGTGAGTGAGTGAGTGAATACTAAATCGTGGCTAACTCTATCCAGCTACTCGTGGGTTTTTAGCGATGGATCTCGTAATTTTGAACCATGTTCAAGAGACGCGAATGACATCTGATCTGGTACCTACCTCTCCTAACTTCAACACCACACCAACGGGAGGACGTATGAGCTCTCGACAGATTTCACATACATCATTCCCCCCCCCCTGCCTAAACGGCAGTTCTTCATCAGTACTAGGCTCGAGCTCAAGACTCTACACAGCCACGAGTCCGTTACATTTACCTCTAGAAGGTTTGAATTTGGGTCAAGTGACGATGACAACACGTGAGACGTCCCTTCACCCCTAATGCCAACGAAAGGCCTTTGAACCTCGACAGATTTAAGAGACATCAGAGCCTCTACACGATGGGTCATCAGTGGCATCAGGACTCGAATTTGTGATTCGACAACACTGGTCTTGAGCTCGTGGCCATGACCACTTGGTTGCCAAGACTTCTAGTGGCGAATGACTAGGAGGGTGGAAATAATGACTTTGAAGCGCTGTTAGAGTTAGAGACTAGTTCACTACACTTTCTGTATTTTCTGATTGTGTTCAAATGTGTATATTTTCGGTGTGTGTGTGTGTGTATTTTGACATTGCGTTCACAAATTATGAGTGCATACATATATGCATATATAATATGAAGTATGGTGAAATAATATCTTACATTGCAATGGGGACAGATATAATTTAGATTATCTTTCCATTTTCATTTCCTCTTATGCAACAAATTGTTCATCACCTTGCCAATTCCGTTCTTTATCGAATATTTACAAGAATTTAAGTTACTGCCTTCAACTGAAGCCTTCCGTCTTCCCCTCAAAGAAAATCCTGGAGAAGTATTTCAGTACCATGGATTCTAACTGCATCTCTCAAAAACACACTAGAATTAATAATCTCACTATAAGATTTAAAAATTAGTGCAAATCAAAGACACAGAAAGAAGAAAATATAAGTACCCGTACAGGGTATGGCCAAACCGGCTGTGGTGAGCTTTTGGTAGCCCGTACGGTGTACGGGCAAACAAGTTAAAGTCGGGATGGGCATTACGCCGATCGCGATAGACCGGTGGACCCCCAAGACATTTTAGGGTCACCACCTGAAGATTTTAGCTGTTATTATATACGAAAAATTCAAGATTGGCTGACAGTACGCAGACTATATATAAGTCTTCTACTGACTATATAACAACAAAAACTAACTTTAAATAAAAAAAATTTTATTTTATAATGTATTTTGTGAATTGTGTGCTTCATAATAAATGCATCATTTGATATGTGGCTATTTTTATTATGTTTGTATCTTGCGTTTTGTTTTAAACGTGGTTTTATAAAAACGTTTTTTTTAGTTCTGTAGGCAAGTACATAATCCATATTTATTATTAAGTTAAAATAATAACCCTTTCCCCTTACCTCAACACACTTACGACATTGAGCAATGGCGCACACTCGAATTTTTCAAGGGGGAGGGGGTCGAAGGTCTACCATTCTCGTATCAGACCCCAATAAGCAGACAAACATATTTTTTTTTCATTTTGTCAATTGTCGGGAACAAAAAAGAGTAAAAATGAAACTACTAAATGAATAATTAACATTAGTTAGTAAAAAGTACTAATAAAAAATACTTAATTACATTTTACATTATTTATACATTGGAACATAATCAACCGGAAAAAGAAATAAAAGGTTATGAGGGAGGATTCAGACCCGTGGACCCCTCCCCTCTTTTGTGTGCGCAATTAACACAGGAGGGGACCGCAACCCCTTGAAAAAATTAGAAGTAGCCCGTACCCTGGAAAAGTCTGCCCACCTCTGAGTTAAAGGGTTAAGAAGAAAAATGAAGGGCATAAGTTCTCTAGTAAGCACAGATGAGAAATATAATTCTCAACAGAACCTTTTTTTTTTCCCTTTTGATATGTTAATCGGACAGCGAGCACGCGGGGCACAAATTTTATCATTTTAACAAAATGGTAGATAAATGCCGCTAGCAGTATAACAAAAAAAAAGTTCTAAATTCAAACTAATTTTTCTTAAGAGATAGATAATATTCGAAGAGTGTCCCTATTTATAATATCAGTTACTAATGTAAACCACGGTATATATAAACAACAGTGTCACCTATTTATAATGTCAGCAACCAGTATAGGGGCCGATGTTTGGCGTGTTTTTCATCTGTTTGGCTTAAAATTCGCTAAAACCGACAAGGAGCTTTGATTGACATTTAAGATAATGAATAACATAGACTTTTTTTGAGGGGGTACTCGATCTTTTTTACTGTCGACCCTCATCCTCTGACAGCTATTTCACCAGGCCCGCAACTTGCTTTAAGACCAAGATAACGTCCGAAGTTTAACCCTTTATCTACCGATGGTACTTATAAGTACCACTCAATTTAAAAATATATAGGGTAACCACATTTTTACGAATACTCTGACGATACTTAGCAGGAATATTCTTTGAAATCTACTCTTCCAAGTTATATGGCAGCACGGGTTATAAATAATGAGTAGTTTAGTGGGGAAGGCGAATAGTTTTATAGCAGAAATTGCGTTTTCAGCTGACGGTGTTTTCAGGGGATTGCGAAGATTGTCATTTTTGTTCCGAAAAAATAGTTAATGTCAAAAAATGTCTTTTTTTTATATGTTAATGAAGACCTTAGAAAACGATTTGACTATTTATTTTAAGTGAACAGTGCACATAATTAATTTTACAGGTGAATATCTTTAATTAATTAATTAGCTCTAACAAATTAAATTTCCCAAAGTTGAGTATTTTGTTTATGTATATCCCTTAATTTTCAATATAGTGATTTAAAAAAAATTTTCATGAAAAAAACTGTAGTAAATCATAATGCGGTAGATAAAGGGTTAAAATATGGAAAAGATCAAAATATTATTACTCCTATATTGCTTTTATTTATTATTATTCTTTATATTTTTTATTTTTGTTACAGAATGTATCAAACATTAATTTGGAAACATTTAAGAAACACTCCATAATTTCTGCATCAGTAAATGGTTTCATATGATATAACCAATAATATAACAAATTTCATAGGATGCCTTTGTTACCGCTGTGTGATACTACTACTGACAAAACATTTTGTTGCTGTTGCAAAGATTATTCATGAAAGCCTTATCCATCGCCTCTTAAAAGAGATCCTGAAGTCAAAGTGTCATTGAAAGATTCATGTTTATTGGTATTTTTTTAAATACAACACTTCCGCTACAAATCAAACAATTATCGATCTATGTTTGTTTATCATTACAAAATAGTCAACTTCCCAATCGTCTTCAAACAACATATTTTCTTCGAATATTTTTCAGGGATAGCTAAAAATTAGTTCTACTCATGAAATGGACGCTGTGTCCTCCTTTGTCTGTTATTATTAACCGTTAAAATTACAAATAGGAAAAAATACCAGTTTGAACCCGCACGATATCGACAGCAAAAAGCAAAACTGATATGTTTGATTTCTTAACTGAAAAATTTCCCACCAAATTTTTAATACACTCTTTTTAAATAAATGAATTTCTCAGAGCAGTGGGCCATTACCGGACCACTTAAAAGGGTCCAAAGGGCTGCATGTGGCCCGCGGAGCGTAGGTTGCGCATCGCTGCCCTAGTCCATGGGTGGGCAAATAGCAGCCCATCAAGGCAATCAAAAAACCCAATATGGAAAACATGTTCTTGTATTTGGCTCGACGTATATTTGGGAGCAAAGCTTTCCTTGTATAAAGATCAACGAGAGTAAATATACTGACATTAACTTTCAAACTGTGATGAGCCAAGCAATCTCACCAAGTGTCACCAAGCACACACACACAACCTCACCAAGTGTCACCAAGCAACCTCACTCCCGATTTAAAAAAATTATAAAAAAAGTATGTGTGTGGTATATTTGTTTTATTATATATAAACTGATTCTAAAATTAAACGTACTTCCAGTTAGAGATGACATAGAATTTTAGCACAGTATAATAAATTGAATAAAACTACCACCATTTTATTTAACTGATATTAATTCATTTTTATGGTATAAAATTTATACCTTTTCTGGGATGTAACGTTAACTAGTTAATGCAATCCTTTTAAAAAGTGTGACCTGCCAGTACCTTCCGCTTCCTCCATGTGCCCTTGAGCCAAAACAGTTACCCACCCCTTCTCTAGACTGTGACAGCAATCTCGTGTGGAGTCTTTTGTTGAACTTTGACTTTTAGAATCTTCAAACTGATATCATCGTTTTCAGGATAAAGACATGTTTTAGGAGATTTCTTTTTCTCTCCGTAGAGATTCAAGGAGTTTGATGGACATTCTGATATGGATAGGAGGAAGTTGAGCGCGCGCTTTCGTTAATAGAGATCACTGTTCTCTCTTAGTAGTTTTTAATTTTCGCTATGTTAAAAAAAAAGTGTTTCCTCTTGTAAAAGCAAGGTGAGAAAAACAAATTATGTTTCGTTAATAACTTAGGAAATCCTTACTAGCGATCTGCAAACTAGCGAAGACATTATGTTTTAATTAGATACAAATTAATACGGAAATTAGGTAGAACATAGAAGGAAACGAGGCATATGATAACAACTGAGCACGAGCATGTTTTTGTTTTTCTAGTTTTGTTATTATTATTATTATTATTGAAAAACTAAATAATGTGGAGCATGATTTTATAACAGTTAGGTACTTTGTAAATTATTGGTAGTTTCTACCAAATATCGTGATTAGAGAAATCTATAATAAACATATTTTAGCATTCGACAACAATCAGTTAACATTAACTTTTACAAATTTTGCGTCTCCCATCCGGTACAGTAGTCAGCAACGCTGACTGCTCTGCCGTAGAACCTGGGTTCGAAACCCGGAGAAGGCCTGGATGTTTGTTAATGTTAGTGCCTTTTTGCGGCATGAGGGTACTCTAAATATAGCCGTCGAGACGTAAGTCTTCTCGAGAGGTTGATAGAAAGGGAAGCGAGGTGATAGGCCTCTGACTCCCCCCAGGGTGTTTTCCCTCAAAAT
>BMAV01002409.1:0-14122 GCA_019973955.1 Trichonephila inaurata madagascariensis | reverse complement strand
CACACACACACACACACAGTTGCTTGTAAATATCACGATAACTAGATATAACTGATTGAAGCCCTTTCTGGAATTTTATACTCCTTTCTTAATTGGTATCTATTTTAATAAAATGCTTTTCCAATTTATTGGAAAGCTGGATCCCTTCATATTTTCATCCTCTCTCAAAGAATTCAGTTCTTCTTGTCCGTATTCATAATCTATCAAATTATTGATAATGTCACTATCATTGAAAGTTTCGTCTTCAATCAAGCGCGGGCTGATGGAGCGTTGAGAGAAAGCAACTGAATGCGCATTGTAGGGAGACTGTTTATAACAAATGAACAAGCGTCTTTAAATGTCTACATTTCAGTGGCGTAACGTACACCCCCCATCACGGGGGAAAGGACTCTAAGGGGCCCAAGGCCTGACTTACGCTAAATACGTATTCTTCCAATTTATAAAATATTAATGGCGAAACCTGACTTTCAGAGGGGAAGGAGGGTCCCAACATTCTCCGTTACGCTACTAGTAAATAGGCATAAAATATTGCATTGGCGGCGCCAAAGCCATTGAAATTCATACACCGCATGAAAAAAAGATCGCATATAAAAACTCACACAAAAATAAATTCGCACAAAAAGAAAATCGCATAAAAAAAGACCGCACAAAAAGATTCTACTGTACAGTGAATTCTTCGACATTCTTTTCTTTTGCAGTTTTTCTTTCTTTTATGATGGGTAAGATATATAAAATAAACATATATTAATTTAAAAAAGGTGGGAATAATTACTTTTTTTATACATAGTGTTTATGAATTTAAAATTTGTTTTATGTGGTTTATATAAAGTATACTAAAAGATAAACTTCTATATAACGAACTTTTATCCGGAATTTAGCGACTTCGTTATATAGAGGTCCGACTGTATATATATTATCATCTGTTTTTTTACAGCACTCTAATACCCCGAACTTATTTGATAGGTGGGACTGAGTGACAACCGAGTAAGTTGAACTCACGAAAGTCGGGGTATAATTTCGCATATAAATTCGTATAAGTTATTTTTAGTAGGGGTAGTTGACAAAAGGAAATAATTATTTAGGGAAAAAAACGTTTAATAAAATCTTAGATAAAGCAAATACAAAATTGCAAACTAAATTTATTTTGATGTAGAAGGTTTCATAATATTTAACAAGTAGTCTACCACACAGTTCAAAGAGTTTTTTTTTCTCCTGCAAAACTTCATCGTAGCATGCTAATATTTTTTTATTCCTTGCTTTGTTGAAAATATACGCTCTTCGTTTGAGTCTATATTTTCTAAAATTTTTTAACCCTCTTTCAATGGGGAACGGTGGCTTTCTGTCAAATTACCAACCGCCATTCAATCTGACTGAACTGGGTCTAAAGACTAATGTTGTTCGATGTCTTTCTCGTGCATTTCTATGATTTCATCCATTGTCAGCTCCTGATGTTGCGAATTCATCACACACACACACAGTTCTTGAACGTCACCACTCTATCCACTTCTAAATTTATTCGTCTGGCAAGATCTACAACTTCTTCAATCAAATTACCAATTTCATCACACACACACAGGCTCTAGCTCTTGATTCTACCAGAGTTTCAATGATGGAGGTGGGGGCAGGACAAATCGACGAACGTAACTCTGAATTCGCGTATGTCGAGGTATTACTGTATCTGTAAAACTACGTATCACACTTTTACCCGTAAGTTCTCTAAAGATTTCCCAGCCTTTTAAAATCTTACATAAAAAAATACATTCTCTCTCTATTTCACACAAATGAAAACATTTTCTTATGGAGACTTTTTTTATGTGGTCTTTATCTACTGCATAGAAAAAAATATTTCTTTAAGAATGTACGAAAAAATATCCTTTTTAAAACCAATTTGTCAATTTTTGTGGATCATTTTCCTATATCTCTCCTCCGCATAAAACGAGTTTTACTATACTGTGTTCAACATTGGTGTGACTTTTTTTAAATCTGGGCTATTGCGGATATGTGTTAATATGGTTTTCTTCCTTCTTAAATTAAGATCTGTAATTACGGGAGTTCGAGAATAAATTACAATTTACTTCAAACGAACCTTCCTGTTAATTGCGTTGACTTTTCCTCCATTTGAATACGATCTACTACACAACCGCTCTATTTACAGTTTCTTAACGGTGCATATGATGATTGAGCTAAAACATTTTAGTCCAGTAGATGACCCTTTAAAACTCCGATTTCCAATCATAAGATCGAACACTGGACTGAAAAAAATTCCGGGAAAGTAAAGAAAAATTTTAATTACCGAAAGTTTTATATTAAAGGATCTAAATCATCTACCAATTAAGTAATAAACAATATTATTTATATTCAATAGTTGGTATACCCTCCATCCGAGGCAATTACAGTCTTAACCCTCTGGGGTATGTTTTCCACAAGTGTTTTGGATGATGGACAATGTGGTATGTTTTCGGCAACAAGTTATTGGTGACGGAGGAGAGACCCATAGTAACCTTGAGGGCTGCTTGGGTGAAGTGTATTGGACCTGGTCACCTTCGAGTCCGAAGCATACGCCTTAGACGACCGAGACTAAAGTATAACTAAAATTAGATGTACGCGGGTGACAGCACCGCAGGCGCTTTTACCCAGTAGGTTGGGTGAAAAAAGAAAATCCATGGAGAGAAATAAACAAATCAAGAATACTTCCACAGAATTGGGGAGGTATGACGTAACCCCAAACACGAGCGTTCTAACAAAGCAGGCGCCGGGGGGTTCAAAGAGAGGAAATGGAAGGAAGGAAGTGGGATTACCGAGGCAATCAATCAGCAGGGTGCAGGTCACCCCTTTGACCCAGTCTTTGATGCGATGCAGAAGCTGACTATGTTAATAATGTGTATAAAGGGTGTTTTTGTTGTGTTATGGGGGCAGAGAGGGTTTCTCCACTTCGTCGAAGAGTACGCATAATTAATTTTAGGGTGTGGATAAGTAAACAGTGTTTGTGCTCTAAAAAAATATCAACAGCACGCGGTGTTCCCAGGTGGTCTTCCTCCCAAGTACTGACCGCGCCCGATGGTGCTTAACTTCGGCGATCGAACGAGAACTGAGACGAAAGGAATCCCTATTCGGGATTCCTTTAAGGGCTTTTATTCCGGTCCTTTGTTGTTTGCGACTTGCAGAAAGAGGGGGCCACTGAATGTTCTTTCACTTGACTTGGAGAGGACATGCAAGTTCTTTCTCTGGTTTCTGACAGTTGCTGCAGCCTTAATTTGGGGATCCAACTCGTCCCAGAAGTTTTCTACAGAATGCAAGTCTGGACTCAGAGAGTAGTCCAGTCGGTTCACCCCCTTTGTCATAACACTAATCCATGGTAGACCTCGCAACATGACAAGTTGCGTTGTCATCTTGGAAGCAACAATGATCCAGTCCATAAAATTTCCACAGAGTAGGATGCGCATTTTTGTCTAGAATAATGGTGTAGTCATCAGTGTTTCGCTTATAAATTGGGATCAAGGGTCACAGGCCATACCACGGAAAACATCCCCAGATCATAATTCCACTTCCGCCAAGCTTTACTGTAGTCCCAATGCATTCTAGAAAAAGGCGTTTTCCGGGCATACACCAAACCCGGACTGCCGACTTTTGGATATTGAATCTTAATTCGTCACTCCAGAGAACCAGTTTCTATTCATCTGTGGTCAAATTTCGTAGCGTCTTCACCACATCACTCGAGCAGCATGGTAGAATTTTATAATCAAAGGCTCATGTCCGGCAGCAAGTCCATGGAAACCAAGCACAAATGCTCTTCCTTGTGGATGGAATATATCGAAAAAACAGTCCCGGATGTTTGTTGGAACTCTTAGAATATATGCAAAATCAGTTGGGTGTGGTTTTTCAGAATTCCTTTGGACATCACTCGCCGGTCTCAATCTCTTTGTTTCGTGGATCTTCCGGATCGAAGCACATTTCAAGAATAACCATTCCCCTTTTCAATCACAAAACCCACTGTTGAATTTGGAATGCTTACCTTACAAGATATGTCCCTTAAAAATCAACCCTTTCTACGATATCGGACAACTATGACCTTCTCGAAGTTAAACAGCTCTGAGTTTCGTGGCAACTAGTATGAGACTAATGCCAATTCTCAAGAAATGTGTGCGGGCATACGGATTACTGGAAACCCTCAATCCCGTATCTGGAAAAAGTCTATTAGATGAAACGACGAAGTTGGAATATCATGCTAAGGTGTACTGCATGGCTATTGAACGAGCGGCGGCGGGCCAGACTAATGCCAAAGTTGTTTTCCACACGATATTTAAGTACAGAAGGCGTGACGTAGATCAGGACCACAGATATCTTCATTTGCATGAGTGTCCAAATACTTATTGGTAGATAGTGTACTCTTTACACTCCTATTGTCTCTGAAACTTACAAAATTAATTTTATGAAATTTGACATTAAATGACTTTTAAAATAAATCAGACAAGCAAAAGAAACCAGATTCTGTTGTAGAAAAATTTTGTTTTAAAAGGTGCATTAGATTAAACATTCTAATTAAGCTAATTACTATATTTAGTACTTTATTTGTTTCCTTAAACATATTAACACTGAGGCCATTTTTGTTGTCTGCGATTGAAATTGCGGAAATCATTATGGGCGTTCCGTATTTTTTGAGGCTGAACATTAATTAAGCCATGCGAGTTGTTAATTATTATTTGCTTGAATACTATTTCGGTAAAAGCAAGATCAAATGGTGACTAATAAATGTAAAAGAAAATCTTGTTTTTATATTTTCAATTTTTATTTTTGTTCTCCTTTAATAAAATAAAAAGCAACAATCATCTGGACATGATAAATATATAATAACAAAAACCTTCTGAATGTAACATTTTAGTTGATATTAATGGACCCTCTTGATTACCTGTTTCTGATTAAGTTAAAGCCCCTCCTAAAACAGCAAATTAGCCTTGTAATTTTCGTCCACAGTTGAATGACCAGGGGGACAGCCGCGCTCACTTCCTACTCCCAACTTTCACAACTCACCAACATGAGGACTTTCAGCTCTTAGGGCTTGCAATCCCATGTTATATTTTCAATCCCGGGATTTTGAAATTAGATTACCCAAATTCCGGGATAAGGATTGGACTATTTATGAAAAATACTTACACATTAGCGTAGTTGAAATTACGTAATAAAACTGAAAACATAGTTAAAATATTGGTTTAATATTATTATTTATTGAAAAAAATCAAAACGATACTTAATTCATCAAAAAAAAAAATAGTACATAATGAAATTATTGGGTGTAAGGGAAAGCTGACATTTTTTTTTCCTAAAGAAAAAAGAAAACATTTTTTTTTTCACACTTTATACTTTATAATTTAATATTAAATATAATGTTTTTCGTTAGTTACAACTGTCTGCCTGCAATCTGGAAGCTTATCTAATCCCCTAGAAAAGAAGTTCTCTATTTTGGAGTTAAAGTATTCTTACACTGCCATTTCGACACCCTCATAATTTATATATTCTTTCCCATCAAAAAAAGTTTTACAACGACCTGAATAAAGGATAGTCAGACGGGGAAATATCAGGAGTATACACTGGCTGAGGTAAGGTTTCCTAACTCAAATCTGCAATTTTTTATACGATCTCTCTAGCCACGTGTAGTCTAGCGTTATCGTGACGAAAAGTCAGGAGGTTTATGTTGAATTCTTTATACAAAATATCAAGATGCGAACAGCAACGAGCGCATTTCATTTTCTCTCAGTAACTCAGATTACACTATACCAGGGGTGGCGAACCTTTATGGATCACCGTGCCATTTCTTCTAAAGTAGTGTTTAATGAGGTACAGACGTGCCGTCAAATAATTTCGACTTGTGATTATTGGGAAAATAATAAAACTAAGTACTAAGAACACACAAAACTCTTTATTTACTACGAAAAAATACCTTTTGAACCGTATATTTGTAAATGTTTTAGTTGTACGTGTATAAATCAAATTAAAGTAACATTTGTGTGAGTTCTGTTGTTGCAGATTGTGTGTGTGTGTGGATGACATCTTATATTAGGATTGTAAAATATTACATTTAGTAGAACGCATGCTCAATTGGAGTCATCTGCCAATCTGTTTTTTAAGCAATTAATTGTTTTTGCCGTGGTTCACTCTTTTGACAAGAGGATTTGTGATTTGTTACAAAATGCCGTTTTACAGACGATGTTCTGCATACCACTATTCCAGAACATAAAACACACACTGCTTCACCGCCTTCAGTAATAATGCCATATTTTTCGATTTACTAAATTAGAAAAATTCTCTCTTACACTTACTATCTTGCCCTTTTTATTCCTTTACTGAACTAGCCATGCTAAATACGACACAGATAAACTTTAAAATACAATTGTGTCAATTAAATTGACTATGCTGTGCGTAGACAAACTTTGAATCATAAGCAATTGTATAGTCCACGACGTAACTAAGACAAATCAATAATAAACGAGTGTGCTCCCCGCCATACCGCCTTTTATTCGTAATACTTCATAGTGAACTTTGTTATTTTGAAATAAAATGCAAACAATTTTGATCGCTTGCGTACCCAAAATATTGTGTTGCATGCCATGAATGGCACGCGTGCCAATGGTTAGCTATTCTTGCACTATACCCTTGCAGTCTCATTAACAATACAACAAAACCTTCCTCTGATGCTCTCCATCTTTGTATGCCTCTACTTTGGAAACATATGCTTTTTTTAACTACATGTGTTTATACACTATTCACTTTTCATCTCCATTCATCATGTGGTCCAAAAACGATTCCCTTTCGTAACGAGCAAGATTTGAAGAACATATCGAAATTCCGTCCATTAAATTTGTTTCACTCATATCACGTGGTACACAAACAGAAAGTTTGGACACGAAACCAAACCTTTTAATGTAATCCAAAACAGTAGTCTGATGAATTCTAAGCTTGGAGCCCACTTCTGTGAAAGTTAACCTAGGATTTGTCTATAGATCATTTTCCTTAGCACTTCGTCACTGATATCTGATGGCCTTCCTGATCTGGGTTCATCTTTCAAATAAAAATCACCCAAGCGAAATTTCACAAGCCATTTTTGGCATGTTCGAGTTGTTACTGCGTCCTCTCCAAAAAGTCACTCAAGTGTGTTTTTGTACCTCCATCGTGTTATTTCCTTTTTGGAACTTAAACAACTGTGAACTTTTTCTTCACTCATTTTGACAGTTTTACGAGTATGAAAAAACTGATAAAATGTGCGAAAAATTGTGTATAAATCATCAATAGTACACGAGTCTAACTATTTAAGGTAGCCGACTACGTTCGGAACCGTAATTTTGCAAAAGCGTGTAAATGGATAATAATTATGATATTTAGTGTCACTTAGATTAGAAAATGTATATGAAATTGTTTTAAGAATAGTATTACAATATAAAATGATTTAAGTACAATATTTTGACAAAAAATAAACATAGAATGACCAATTTTCAAAATATTCTCCTTTTGTGAAAAATGCTTCTATTTTAATAATATTTTGTCTGTATATAGATCAGATCTCTGTACAGAGGCTCAACTAGAATTTTTGAAATATATAACTTAGAAGTGGGTTTATCCATGTTTTACGACAACAGAGGGGAGACATTTTACGAAAAAAAAAATGCCGATAATTATTTAACTTAGTTGTAATTCTGAAAATAATGTGAATTTTTCAAAAATCATAGTTGAGCCTCTGTACAGAGGTATGAGCTATATACAGACAAAATATTATTATAATAGAATCAGTTTTCACAAAAGGAGAACATTTTGAAAAAAGGTTATTCTAAGTTAATTTTTTGCCGAAATATTGTATTTAAATACTTTTTTTGTCAAAATGTCCTTAAAATAATTTTATACATGTATTCTAATCTAAGTGACACTAAATATAATGAAAATTATCCATTTATGCACCTCTTTAAAATCACGGTTCCGAACGTAGTCGCGCGGATACCTCTTAAACAGTTATTCGAATTCTTGCAAAGGATCGACAACGCATAAAAGTGCACGTGTTCAGAAATGACAAACTTTCCCTTATATCTAATAAAAAAAAACATTTCTTCAATTCTTGTGTTTCTGCAAATAAGCTTGAAAAACAGTTCGTCCAGCGTTTTCATCGTTCAAATGGCTTCTGATTTTTATAACAAATTGTCATTCCAATGAAAATGCTCATTCAGACTCTACTCTAGTAGGCTTTATAGTCATTAAATAGGAGTATGTTCTTTCCAGGTTGTCACCACGTCTCCAACCATTTTCAAAGAGACATTTCTTTTTGAATTTTTGATGACACTGTTTACAATTTAATAGGCTTCATTGGTGCATATCTCTCTTTGATAATTTTATTTAGTTCTGATACACTTTGGTTCTTGTGTACAAATTGATTCAGTTATTGAACCTGAATGAGAATCTATTTCAAGTGTTACGTCATTTGAATTAGAAGATCCAGTTGCAAGAGCTGTTAGTAATGCAGTGGTATTTGAAGAGTGAAGTCTTTCAAGAGGGTCCTCTATTAATTTACGGCATTTAATTGAAGAAAAAAACTATGACAAAATATATTTCTGAGATGTATCTTAAACCATTGTGTTATTATTTCAATAAACCACTTTGATCTGTTCAACGTTCCCCCATACGAGAAGTGAGAGCTGCACATAGTTTTTTACTTATGCTGTTGTTATTTCTTATCCTCGAACGATCTGACATACGCCAGATTAGTTCCAGGAGGATGTTGATTGCCAAAAAATCTATAATACAAAGGCGTATTGGATGTTAAGTCCCCCTTAGAAAGTCCGATGTATTTCAGAATGTGATCTGGTGAAAATGGATGGTCACAGCATTTCATACAAGTGTGGTGGATTTTTTCCCCTAAAGTCCAGCAGGTCAACTCAAAGTGTGATCATTGCCGGCTAGGGGGTATACCTGAGTGAAACGAGTGAAGAATGTCGGGAAAGTAATCTCCTGGAGGGTCTTCCAAGGCGTGAAGGCAATTCCATTATGCTCACCTAAGGCCTGCAGGCAAAGGAGCAAAGACTTACTTCTGGCCTTGGACTTTGCCTAATTAGGCTCAAGTCTTTTGACCATCAGAAGATGCTCACTTCCTCATCTTTAGAGTTTTCTTGATTTTCTTACTTTTATTAATAATTTTACGAAAAAAATTCTACGTTCATATTTTATAATATATATATACAAGGTAGTTATAATTAAACTTCCCTCGTAAACAGCTTCCTACAGTGCTAAAGGGTGAATGAAATGCAACGAAATTTTGTGTATGGGCTATGCACAAGATGCACTCACGGAATTCTGAAAAAAAAATGTCCAGCAGAGGGCGCCTTTTCAGGAAAAACTTGAAATTTGACTCAATAGACTGACAAAACGGAATACAGAAACAATATTAACAATCCAAAACAAGAATGATTAGTAATGAAATGCAAAGTCGGGAAAACCTGTCAGTTGTAGGAGAAAATTGTCGATATTTGCATGCTTGGGAAGAAGAGAAAGCTTTATACAAAACAGTTTAGTTTTTGTTGGTCTGTACCGATTTCCTCAAAGAAGAATAGCCCAACAATGAATGTCGCCATGAATTCATACCATAGGGTGGACTTTGGTGACTGTAGGGGAAATTCAGTGTGGATCCGTGGATTTTTCTTAGCCCAAATGTGACCATTTGTGTGTTGACTGTCCCACTGTGGTAGAAATGAGCTTCCTCGCTCCACATGGCCATTCCAAAGACATGGCAGATCAACATTCCTTCTTTTGAGAAAATTGATCTCAAATGAAAAATGTTGTGGCTTGTCTCTATCAAGAAAATCCTGGGTTTGGTGGATCATGTATAGGAAATATTGCATTATGTTTTCTGAGTACTAAGGGGCCCTAGAACTTGACTGATACTAAGTACGTATTTGGGCTTGGGGCCCACAGCCTTAGTTTGCAAGGGGCCCTAGTGAGTGAATGAGTGAGTGAATAATAACGTCGCACTGTTCAACTACACGAGGGCTTTTGGCGACGGACCTCGTAATTTTGATCCATAGTCAAGTGACGAGGACCACACCTGAGCTGGCACCAATCTCTCCTAACTTCCACACCATACCAATGGGAGGATGTTTGAGCTTCGGCAGATTTAACGTACATCGCCCCCCTCACATAATGTTTCTTCAGCGGTACGCCAGAGCGAGCCACGAGTCTGTTACCTTCACCACTATACTACCGTGGCCACTTTCTTTTAGGGAGAGTCAAAGTTAAAGAGAGTTAGGAGACAATCCTTTTCTTATAAACCCCCTGACTCAAACAAACACATAACGTTAATTTTAACTAAACCAGCAAAGATTAGTAGCATGGGTGCGTAGGATGACGTCGAGGAGAAAGAACACTGTTAAATTGATAAATGTGTGGTCACATGTTGTTGACGTGTGTTTTTTATCCTGGGAACATTGAAACACAAGTGAAGAAGAACAGAAAGCCTACAATACATCAGAAGAATATACACATGTTGATCCCAGCATATAACAAGAAGGGTGCGCTGCTTTCCTTTCGAGATGGGAATCCATTACAGGCGAAAGACCGACTTCTTTCCCGAAGAAGATTCAACCATGTCTTTCTCGGGATTCGAACCCGAACTCACTCGGTGACAAGCCGAGGGTCATAGCCACCATACTGGCTGGGCGATGTGTGGTCCCATTATCTAATGATGTGAGGGAGGGTGTGAATTTTCCCCATTTTCAAAAATATGTTAGTCATTTAACCAAGTGATATGGAATTTTTTCCAAAACTAAAATTACTCCTCCTTTCACCCATTGCCGTCTTGACGTCGAGTTTCGAGACACCCTATATTTACTCGATTTAACTGTCGTTATACAATACGTTTTGTTATTTTAAGGAATTATCATTTTACGAGGTCGTCATATGAACTGGCAAAGTATATCCACGCAGAGTACTTTGAGTGACCACATGTTTCAATCTGTTAGTTTCCGCCGCTGCATTACGGTCTTAGTTAGGGATTGATCATTTGTGAGTTCTTCTGTCTTTCAGATAGGGCTGTGGTAGCCCAGTGGTCAAAGTATCGGATCATGGCAGGCATGTCACGAGTTCGAACCCAGTACCACTTAAGACCCGCCAAATAGGGCAGTGATGCACGCTAAATCTGTCGAGAGCCCAAACGTCCTCCCATTGGTGTGGTGTGGTAGTTAGAAGAGGGGGCGGGGTGCCAGCTCAGGTGCCGTCCACGTCACTTGACCATGGCTCAAAATTACGTGGTCCGTCGCCAAAAGCCCTCGTGTAGCTGAACAGTGCGACTTTAATTATTCACTCACTCACTGTCTTTCAAAGTTCTTAAAATAAACAAGAACTTTGAAGTCTCATTTCAAAGAGTTATGTTATTCAACATAAATAGAGTAGCTGTTGCAATTGACGAATTTCCAAACAAAATTCTAAAATAGTGAATCTCAGCCACTGTGGCGAGGCATTTTTGTGGATCACCATTTTCTTGGAGTGGGCTGCCAAATTTTTGTCAAATTATTAATTATACTCCGAGAATAAAATTTAAAAATGTGAAACTGAATCATTCATCCGTTTTATAGGAATAACTATTCATAAAATCGTTATTGACCATTTGACAACACTACAGGAGAAACAGTTATTCATTACTTCCCAAATTTAGATACAAGAAATTTGATTGGGTTTGTACAGTAGAATGTCGTTTATCCGAATCAATTGGGACCGGACACCGTTCAGATACGTGACTATTCGGATAACCGAAAACCGAATGCGATCCATGCAGGATATGAAACCGGACACTATACGAATATTGAAAATCATCCCATGCGGGAAACGTGCTTGAAGAAAAAGCAAAATAGATGCACAGTGTCGCAATTTTACCTTTATTATGGAAAATAATAACTTATTTTTTGCAGTACCATTGTACACCTTTCGCTGCAAGATGTCTGATTCTCTTGAGCAGCAGTAGTTGAGTAGGACAGCGCTCTAATTGTTGTTCACCACTCCATAGCTGTCTCTAATACAGAAAATGCGTTAGCATTTGATGGACCCTTGCTACTTTCGTTGTTGTTGTACTCGTCTTCATCCGTTTCATCGTTGACAGGGTCGGATTCTTTTTGAACGGAAGTCACAATCTCGTCATCATTTAGCATTTGAAGTCCAGTTTTCTACATTGCATGCCATCCAGGTGTTTCTACTTCTTCATCGCACTTCATATCTTCTGGTATTGGTTGGACAAAGTCGGTATTCTCCCTGTGGTCGTCATTGAAGTCTTTTTCGCCTAGCTACTGCTTATTTCATGTATTTTCATATACTGTACATGTAGATGGCAAAAAAAAACTGGTCCGGATATTTGACGCTCCGGATAAACGACGTTCTACTGTAATCAATTTGTGATAACAGATACATCTGTATATGAATTAACCTTGAATGAAAGAAGAATTAATTCCGCTTTGTATAATAATCGAGATTTAATTTAAAAACATTCGGAAGAATCAATTTATTTTTGATTAAAATTAGAGGCCATCTCATCCCACACATAATAACCAAAAAGGTTTTACAAATACTGTTGCAATTTTTTGCATCTTATTTGGGTGAATTCAGAGTATCAGCATTAACAAACACAAAAATGAAAAAAATATTGAAACTTTCAAATGTAGGTGATGAAATGAGAGTGACATCATTTTTACGACCCATTATAAATGAAATCATCAAAAATCATCAAGTTCAAATTTCGCATCAAATGTATACTTATTAACTTACAATTAGTTACTCGATAAACATTTTGTTGACTTTGTCGTATATATTATTTTATTTAATCTTGAAAATTATTATTAAAAAATATTTTATATTGTGTATTATAGATAAGTAAAATTCTTTTAAATTTTTTTTGTTAGTGTGAGGCCAAATTTTGAAATTGTTAAAAGTGTACCGCAACAAAAAAGATTGAGAATCGCTGTTCTAAAAACAACTATAAAACAGGATTATTGCATAAGTTTAAATAAAAACTGCTTTATTTCACAATTGGAATGCAGCATGTTTGATATTTAACGAATGAATTCTTGTTTGTAATGATTTTTAATATACCTCATCAAATCGTTCTCAGACTTATAATTTAAATATAAAAAATGCCAATTCATGAGGAAAGAAAGTTCTGTAAAATTCCTGGAAGTAATAGCTAATACCCCTTAAACATTTTTTTATCGTTATGAATCAAATATTTAAAGAAAGTGCTGTCATCTCTATATATGTCATGTAAGCCGCTCGGGCTAAAACACCCATCTATTTTAGGGTTGAAATTTTTCAACAATTCCATTTATTCTAAGGAATAATATGTCACAATACATCCTAAATATATCTTATTCAGTAATTACCATAAATGACAAGTGTTTTTCATTTGCAATTTCTTAACAAACTTAACGAAACGAAACGAGTATTTCAATTGCATAATAATCAATAGTTTCAAAAGGAAGGAATAATTTTTTTTTTATGTCATCATGTTGTTTCGTATAAACTATTATTAGATGAGTATTAATATCGAATAAGAGTGCTATTTTCTTTTTAAGAGTTTGAATATATATACCGTATATCCCTGAGTATAAGATGCACCTATACTTTCAAATTGCATCCCTTAAATTTTATGTTTATTCACTATACAACGCAAACCTTTTTTTATGATGAAATCTGAAATGTACGTGTGCGTTACCTTTATCTTTTGAAGTTTCGAAATAGTCAGTGAGTGTGTGACGGATCTATTCGCGTTCATTCCGCTAATCCTCTTGGGAAATCTTTGGGCTATCATTCGCGTTTATTCACAACCAACCCTTCTGAAGAAGAAACCGTGATATTCAAATTAAATATACTGTATATAGTCAGGGTTTCTATCTAGCATGAAGAGAAAGAAAGTCAGGGAAGATTGCTACTGATCAGGTATCACTACAAATTATTGAATATTTCAAATATTAAATAGATGAAGATTTAAAGTGATGATTGGCCACTAAACTTAAAGTAACGTTAGGTTAATTGGGATAATTGAATTGATCCTAAGTTAAAGTGATCGATATTCATAGTTTTCGTATAATTCGTGCCTCTTGTTATTGTTCCA
>BMAV01002407.1:0-24271 GCA_019973955.1 Trichonephila inaurata madagascariensis | reverse complement strand
CAAAATTTTAATTTTCCCCTATAAAGTCAAAAACCCCTCGAATTTGAAGATGGGGTTTTATTTTCCAAAGCATTTGTTTTGGGGTTTGCAGTCTATTTTTTAATGGATAATTAGATCTGGTAGACAAAATTGGTTTTCCCCCCCCTCCTTACTTTTTAAAGGTCGACTTTTACAAATGCTGACAAAAAAAATGTGAAAAAACTTGTACTTAAATTGAAAGTGGTAAAGAAAATTATTTAATAACGAAATAAAAACTTTGCCGCTTATAATATAAAATAATATTGAACAAGCGTTTATATTTCGGTATTTTTAGGGTTTTAAGGCTTAACTACACAAAACCACCCAGCCTGTGGGACACCGCGACAAAACCCCGGCACTGGCGGAAAGAGGGTTTGAGTCCTTCATCGAAAGGTTAATAACAATGCTATCCCCTGATCTCAACTCATAAAAGTATCTTGATGTAATACTTGTTTTAAACATCACATCCTACTTTTAAAAAGTAAATTTAAACAGTCGTATGTAGTTTATACCGTTTAATTTTAAGAAAATCTTTTGAAATAGAGTAAAAGGCCTATCACGTCCTGATCCCCGACCAGTTCTGACCCCCCGCTCCAGCGAGAATAAAAAAAGACTCGCTATAATTTTTAGAAACATCACAAAAGTGTTATTTAAGACAAATTCTAAATACTAACCGGTTCATGAGGCAAAAGCCTTAAAAAATTTTAAAAACCCTTTTACAGAAAAATCGTTACTAACTTTGAAAATATCGATCATTCTCTGTTTTCCCCGCCCCCGGATACTGGGAAATAGGGGGGTCCCCAAAAACAAACTTTTTGTTTTTAAGCAAAAACCCTTTAACTCCTTTTAAAAAGTAATCTCCACTTGCATTAATAGACTAATATAATCTTTCTTTCCCTTTTTTTCAAAACATTTTTTAAATTATCTTTGTGATGCTTGACAGCGCCTTTTTTGCTTATTCCCCTTTGAAACCCCCAAAAAACGTTTTTCTTCAATGTCACTTTAAAAAAAACAAGTTTGTTGCATGCGGCAAGATCGGCTCAGTATTTGGGGGTGGGGAACAGGTTCATACCATTTTTTCAAATTGCCACGTTAGGCTCGGGCGGACATTGTCAAAATTCGCTAAAAGCTCCAAGTCACTCCGCTCTTTGTGATTTCACGAATTTTTCAACTTTTTCATGATGTGTTCGGACCTTGGAACGGCGTCCAGAACGAGGTTTGTCGTCAATTGACATTTCACCGTTTTTGAACCAGGAAAACTACTAAAGCATTTGAGTTTTTCCCCATAGCATCGTCCTTGTACGCAGTTTTTAACACTTAAAAAGTTTCCGTTCCACTTGTTCCGAGCAAAAAGCAGAACTTCACCCACGCTGTTCACGAAAATCAGCCATTGCAAAAACGACGATCACACCAAACTGTTGTCATTATAAAGTCTGCCGAAATGGGCTTGATTCATGAAGTCACATGATAAAAACAAACACGTGTTTTCCATTGAATTCAAAACAAACATTAAACTGATTGTCTTGTTCTTTTGAAAAAACTCAGATAAAATTTAAAATTTTGGGGAAAGATGTTTAAATTTGGGAAAAAATTTCTTCAAAAAAATTTAAATTTAAAAAAATCTTATTTTTGTTTTACTTTTAAATAAAATGCATTTTGTATACATATGTACTTTTTAAGAAAAATTTCTGCAAAGAGCAAAACTTGGCAACACCGGGGGCGTGAACTGATTAGTTGGAACCAAAAGTTTTTTTCTTGCATATGCATGAGTTTTTGAATTGATTGGCTAGAATCACGTGGCTTTCACTATCATGTGACTATGGCGTCACATGAATTAACCTCATTAGTTTTTACCTTCTTAATCGACGGTACTCGGCTTACTAACTCAGGAGTGTTAGCTCTATGAACTCCTAGTGGCAAAACGCGGTACTACAAAAACTCTGCCCACCAAAAAGTTAGGTTGGTTTCTTTTAGGTCAACTCATATATCCACTTGAATCTTATTTCTAGTAATGTTTCTAATACCTAATTTCTTATTCAGCTCTGTACGTGCATAAAATCCTGAATGATAATCCATTACTTCTTGAGACATTGTCCTGGTCAGTGGCTTTTCTAGACGCTGGGTAACAATGATGTATTTTAATTATTCTATTCCAGAGAAAGGATAAGAACGAATGTCCCAATGGCCCGTTTAATCCGTCTGTAACCACACCGCTTCTTTCATTTGATGAACCCTTCGTTTCTCACGATTACTATCTCAGCAAGAGTTTGATTCATAAACCATCGTATTAACGTCTGTACTTTTCGCCGCATGGGTGAATGTCGCAATTAAAAACGTCTTGTTCTGCGGTTACTCGTCACTGCTGTTGGTGATAATAATCGGACGATGTTTAAAATGTGATTGTACCGCTGTTATTTGTTTGCTGATGATATTGAAAGGCACAATTTTTTTCGATATAGTTAACTCATTCTGTTAAACGCATGATTGGCTGTAAATTTCCATTTTAAGGTTATCTCTACTTAATTTTAAGAGGGAAAAATTTAGTTCGAGTTCTTTATAATACATGCACTTATTTATCATATTGCATTCTTTAAATTTGAGATTATTCATTGTATGTAGAATTCTTCACATTTTAAAAGATTAATGCAAAAGATGCGCGTCATAAGAGCGTATTTTATTTAGGAATGAATTAAATTGTTTCAAATAGAAAATTAATAGTTTCACAAAAACTACGTTTTTCAAAACAAGTTGTGTTCTTTTCTTATCATTACCGTCTTTTTCATAATTCATCAAAAATAGATGAAAAACCAATGAGAACTAACATTTATTACCATTTTTTAAAATTTTTTATATATATATTGCGTGTTGTCGCCAATAATGGCTGCTTGGCGAGATTTGCGCCGGCGAAACTGAAAAGTACCTTTTCCTTTGTGCATTGTAGGATTTTAAATGCACATATTGTAACTCTTTTGTTTGGAGGGTCATTTTTACTGCAAGTAAATCTGGAAAGTATAAATTTATGTATATTTACACACACACACAGTCATATTTCGAAAAATTTCCAGTTTCAGAAAAAAAATGTTGTAGGCTTTCAAGACAGAATTTACTGTCTGTGTTCAGTTTTAAGCAACCTGAAGGATCATGTCAAAAAGTCCCACTAGTTTCTTCACTTACTCCCATCAGTTGATTGAGATATGTATTTTTTATTTTCTTGCCGAGTTTCCCCGCCTACATGACAAATAAAAAAGGATATTTTATTTGACTTTTTTAAACCTTGTTCATGTGGGATTATCAATTTATGTAAGAATTCTTAACCTTTTGACTTGAGAGAAAGTTGCAAAGCTGCTCTTTAAAGGTCTTTTCTTTAAAAAGGAGAAAATTATCCCCATCCTTGATCTTGAAATAAAACACAGCTTTTGTTGTGGTTTAAAATTATGTAATTGATGCATTTGTATTTATTCTTCTTATTTACCGTAAAATCCGATGTACAACGCGCACTTATATTTTCAAGCTGTGTTTTTTTAATTTTTAGGTATATTCACCGTATAACGCGCACATCCTTTTTTACGAAAGATTCTGAAGTGTACGTTAAACTCTTATGCTTTAAGTTTTTTTATTCGGGGTATTATCCGGATTTTAAAAAAAATAGTACACATTTCTAGAACTCCCCCTTTTTAAGTTCATTAGGTATATAATTTTTTTAAATAAACGTTTTCCCGATCTATGTAAAAGACTAATTCTTTTTTTTATGCTTATCTCTTTTTTTATTTTTTATTTTTGAATCTATTATTTTGATACCCGGCGATATAAGCCCCCCTAATTTTTTTTTTTTTTTTTGTTTTAAAAAGTCCCGTTATGCCGCATTTTTTATATAAAATATTGAAGATTTGTTTGGAAAAGAATGTCTAAAAAATTCTAGGTTTTGTTTTACATGAGAGGAAAGACCCAATCTGAGGTTTTTTTTAATATGTTAAAATGCCCCAATGGGGATTCATGTGAAACCATTTCCCTAGCAATCAATTCCCCCCCCTGGGGGCCACCTTCTTTAGGTGATCGGGTTTCAACGCCCCGAGGTGCCCTGGGACTTTTCCTTTTTCCCCAAGGATTTACTGTTTTTTGGAAAATGGGCTTCACGAACCCAGGGTACCCTAGTGATCTTTCTCATTTTCAGCCCTTCTTTTTTCCCATTCAAATTTTCCCCTTTTTTTTTTTCCCGCCCAGACTACAGACCTATAGTAGAAAATGAACGATTCAAATTTTTTTTCTGATAAAAAAACTTACATTTTATTAACATATTATGATTTAGATTTTCAGGTTTAATTTTATTTTCTATTTTGTATATTTCTTTAAATACTTTTATGTTTCTTTTATTTGTTTTCGGCTAACAACGTTGGTTTTCCGCCCCCATGTTTACCGTGTGCGGGTCCCGAAAGGGGGAGGAAAATGGTGTTCTGGGATCCTTCCCCCTTTGCCCACGCCCCGAGGAGGAGATTGATGGCCTAGGAACCTCTGCTTTCCCTTTGGCCCACGCTACTGTAGAGGGGGCAGGGTGAGCCCGCTCCTGTCAATCGGTGGTAGTCCCTTTTGGGGCCCCGAAGAACTTGCTGTAGGGACTAGGGTCTCAAATAAAAAGGCTTGCAATGGGTTTTTGCTTTTGAGAGCTATTCTGAAATGCAGGAGAAATGGGTTTCGGGAAGCCGTGTTTTTTGAGATATATGGTTGTGCATAAAAGGGTGTTGGAGAATGTTTTGTTTACGGAAAATAATGATTTATCCAGAAGAAATGTGTCGTGTTTTAGTTGAAAAGTTATATTGTTTGTTATGGCATGTGGCATTCGTTAAAAAAATTTTAACTATGAATTAGTTTTTTCTTTTTTTGAAAATAATCTTCAAAGAAAACTGGGTGTAGATTATTTTGATCTAATATTTTTTCAAATTTTTTATTTTCAGAAAGGAAGAAAATTGGGTTCTCTACCTTTTTGTCATAGATTCAGAAATGTATGTTTGAACTTTTAAAAAAAAGAAAAAAAAAATTTTACTGCTTGGGGAAAAAAAATTTTATTTTATCGGACGCATAACGCACAATAAAAAAGACTTTAAAATTATTTTTTTAGTAGTTTAGGGGAAGAACATTTTTAATTTTTGTGGATAACCAAGTGTAGTTTGGGGGCCCCTTGGCGCAGTCCATTTTTTTGGGGACTAAAAAATGTTCGCCAAGGTACTTTTTTTGGGGTTTTTATTATTTATTTTATAATGAATTATATCTCACCATAACATGAAGATAAAATCGCCAAATCCAAAAAAAATAGCCAAAACCGAAGTGGCCCCCTATACTAACTTAACCCATAACTTTTATTTTTTTAAATTTATACACAAAGAAAATTTTTTAGCTTATGATAAACTTTTAAATTTTTTTAATGTTGAGACATGTTATATTCTAAAAATTGAGAAATGTATTTTTTTAAACAAATAGTATTTGTGTTAAAACATTTTGAAAAAGATTTTTTTTTATGCAAGCTAATACTCTAAATTTTTAATATTCCCCACAAAACATTAAAAATTTTTAAATTTTAATTGCTAATGCTTTTTAAATTGAATATTTTTTTAAAAAATTTTTTTTTAAGTGCCTCATTTATACTAATTATAATGTTTCATTTAAATCTCCAATTGAGGTTTTTATTTGGGTGGTCAAAAAGGAATACCAGCAAACATTGTAATGTTGAATCGTGGATATAAACGGGAAATTGGAGAATGTTTTAAAACCAGGTTGTGTATTGTGTTCAATAATGGAATAAGAGGATCTAAAAAAATAAAAAGTTGGTGTGTTTTCCAGAAATGCAAAAACATTGTGTTGCATACCATTAATCCTATTTCCCATGGAATTTCAACTTTTAAAATTTTCATTATTGAACTTAATCTTTCGAAAAAGTAATATTTTTTTTTTTTTTATCAGTGTTCATTACAGAAGTATTTTTGCCCCCCCACTCTTTGAGAGTTTCGACGAACATCCAAGTTTTTTTCCCCAAAAAACCCTTTAAAAAATTTTTTTAAATTTTAAAAGATAAATATTTTTTTTAACGAAAGGCCTGCAATAAAAAAAATTTGGGTAAAAAAAACATGTTTAATTTCAACTGCGTGTTTTTAAAAATGTATTTGCAGTTATATATATTTAACATAATATTGAAGTATCTTGGCCAATATTTTTAAATCTCATCTATACTGTAGACAGATACAACTAATCTTCATTCTAGAAAATGTTATGATCCAATGCTACTTTAAAAATTAAATAAGGGACAAAACATGCTCATATATTCACATAAGTTAAATAATACAATGCTAGATATTTTGCTATGATAAAGTAAAATTACATACATTGGGTTGAGCAATCTAAAGCAAAAAGTAGAATGAATCAACAGATGTAATGGAATGTATGTGTCCTAAATTAATAGAATTTTTAGACTTGTTCCAAACTTTCTAACAATATTTTCCAAAGATTTGGAGATTTAGAGTATCACTCATGAAGTTTGAAGTGAATCTACCCTTGTGTTACAAAAACTGTGATGATTTGTTTGAAACATTTTATGAAAACCATTTCCAGTAAAAATTCAACATTTTTCCGCTACATATTCTTGCCATGCAAATTTTACAACTGAATTTCTTTTTCTTACTGAAGTATACATTACAAATTTTTTAAAGAAAGAAAAGAATTTTATGTACAATATTTAAATAGTTATTTTAATTAAAATTATTATTAATAGTAAAATTTACTTCCAATATTTTCACTCAGAATTTTGTTGTTAATGATATGTAGTAATTTACAAAACATTCGCTTGAATATTGTAGATATTAATATCAGGAAGATATTAACAAATATAGATAGAGAATATTTGTTACCTAAAAGTAACTGATAAAAGATTTTCCTAAAGTAGTCATTTTATTAGGAAATGGTAAATTGATTTACATGAAATTTACTAATATGTAAATACATATATACAGCAATATAAATAAAAATTAGATGTTAAATACATAAATTACATTGAACTACTACACATTCTCAATGTTACAGAGTATGCAACATTTCTAAAACCTTTCTCACTTCAAAGCAATTAACTAGTCGTGTATAAAGTGTATATTTCTCTAGGTCAACTCGTTTTATTGCACTACTGTAGACATAAGAGTTGATGGTTAAGTCAAGATAATAACTTTTTTATTTCTGGTGAAAGATCTATTGATATTGTATATGTTCTTCATTAAAACCCAAATAAACTAAAACAAAGTACTAATACATTGATTGCATATACTACACCTGAATTAGCCTTGTATGCCAGTAAAGGAATTTTTTAAGCATGGGTTTTCTTTCAAACTATGTTACATAATTCTTTTACCTCAAATTTTAAGAGTGAAAGGAAACATCGAGTCAAACTGATTAATTAGTTTTAATAATTTCATTACAATTTATGAGGGGATAAACTCAATCAGTTTTGGTTTCAATATTAAACTATTTCACAAAACAATTGCAATTATATAAAATTCTAACTCTACACAAATAATTTCTAAAAGTAAGTAATTTTTTTTAACATGCATATTTTATCATTTTAATAAAAATGTTTCATGAGTATTTTCCAGCAGATAATATAAAGTTTCAATTAATGCAGAGTTTTAAGTGGTTATAAAATACTCATTGATACAAAAATAACTTTCATTATAAAGAAAACATATTTTACTGAAGAATTTAAGTTCCTTGGTTTTATTTTTTAATAATTATAAAATGTAAATATTTAAAACACATATTACAAAACAAAATACATTTCATCAAATGGAACTGTATATTTTCTTAATCGTATTCAGATTGCAAGAAATTTACCACAATGAAAATTGAACTTTAGATGAAATTGTTCACAAGAAGACTACTCAAAATAATAATAATACATATACATTGCATAATTCTGACCATTAATTTAAATTTGTAACTCTATAAAAAATTTTTCTACCTTTTAACTCAAACCACAAAATATATTTTATCATAAATCACTATTAGTTCATTGTCCATGAATGTCCAGTACATTGAATTTGTTGGCATGCACGAATCATTGAGAGAATCATTATGTATCTGGCTAGTACCTTTTTATGCTAAAAATTGAGTTCTTTAATGAGTATCAAACCTTAATTAGACTTAATTTTTCCTTAATTAGACTCACATATGCAATGATAAAATAAATAAGGAACCGCATTAAGTATACAAAATCAGTGTTTACCTTTGAAGTGAATCAAGGTAAGAGGTAAATGAAAATTGTTTCATTACCTATACGGGTAAGAAAGTTTAGCAGCATTCTTATCCACATGTATTGAGTAAACTGTGGTCTTCAATCTGTGTTCCAGAATCCTGGTTCCACAAGGTATATCCAGGGCCGAGTCAGCTGCCAATAAAAAGGCAGAGAAGTAATAAACATGTATGCAAATGGATCTATTCCTCTATGAAGTTTGTATACATACACGCATCTGTATTCATCATCCTTATTCATTAAAAGCTGAAAATTTTATTTATATATAATAACTTTATTTTGAAACATTTCTAAACCTTAATATAAATATAAATAAAAGAATATTAAAACGCTTTATCAATATCTATGTACTTCCCTACTAGGATTGTGAATATTGTTTACTATCTTGGAGCCTGCTACAAGATATGAAATTATTAAGCTAGCATGATGTCCCAAGTAAAACCAAATAAGTCAGTCAGAAAACAAAATCTCATCTGTGGAAAACACCTATACTAAAATATTATAACTTCAGCAACCTCCTTTCTATACTTTTAATTTTCATGAGTCTTATATAGAAGAAACATTAATAATTCATAGCCAAATGTAAAACCATTTAATACGCATTATATATGGTGTTAGAATATACTACTAAGTTAAGTATTTATGGTACTTGTATTATTATTGTTTTATAATTTTATTCTTTTTAATGAATTTCCTGCTTTATCTGATATTTTACTAAAATGTATACTTTTAATATGGTAAACTGAGTAAATTTGGTAGCATCTGTAATTTCTTCAAATGTATTTTTTATAAGCAAATGCTTCTTTACATAATGTGCTTGATCAATGGATTTCAATCCCCTACAATCTTCCAATGTCTTCATATATACTGCCAAATCTCTAGGTCTCACAATAACCATGCAGTTTCTGCGTGATTTGATATTCGCATTTTTTCGGCTTCGATGTTGTTCTGCCTTGATTTATATCTATACTGTGTGGGATTATGTTGTGTGTTTGTTACCCTGTAACAGAATTCATTGTTGTTCTTTTTAAGGTATATAAAATGAATGTGCTTGCATATCACAAATCTTATGTACACCTACACAAGTACAGGAAAGAATGAATGCAAATATTGCATTCTTCACACCTGCTGATAGGGCATCTACATGATCTATTTCCTTCCTTAGGAATGTATCAGCGTAAGCAAAGACGACATCTTCACTTTTGTTACAACAAAAGTTTACCACGAAACAAATCATACTACCTGTCCATATTTCTTTCACTCCCTTGCAATTTCTAACCTTCAGTGCAACACGAGGTTAACTTCTGCCACGCTCAATACCTTCCTATACAACATGAGATAATACTTTTTTCGCAATGGCAGCTAATAAAATGAAATTGTTTTATCTAACCTTTCACATTGTGCCTCCTGCTTCTTCATATTTTAGTTGGCAGTGCCACCGCCCAACTTCCATATTTGTGTTGATGCCTATAAAGCAATGAAGCTCATTTTTCGTACCGGCCTTTGTATAATTGAGACAAAATGTAATTAACAAAAATTTGATTCTTTTTTCTCTGTACCATCACAGTACCTCAAGTAGTTTATTGGTGCTGGGCACATGTGGCTTCATCTCAAAATATTTTGAATCAAATTATACCTTCTTTATACTTAACTAGTACCTAACACATTTGAATCAGCTCTTGATTACATGCCAACTACATAGTAGAAAGAAATCATTCCTGCAAATGCCTCCTCCAAGCATTTAAAACAATGTGTCGTCGCTCTACTCCACCAATTTATCGCGAAATTAGGTACCCCTGCCTGATTGTCACGAAAGTATGAAATGAGTCATTTGCTGTTACCTGTGATGAAAAGTATGTAATGGGCATTCCTCGTACTTTCATATATCATAACTATTAATGTCAGCGTCAACTGAAAGTTATATTGATTAGTTCCATGAGTGGAATCGATCATAACACAATTTTACCTATACAGTTCATAAAGTTTTTCTTTAAGCGTCCATTATTGCTAACAAGAAATCTCTTTGTCAATTTTGAATAATTATCCATTTCGCCACCAACTGCCTGCTACGTAGTACCGCAGGATTCTTCGTGTTACCTTGTGACATTTTTTAACCATAATATTATCGACTGAGGTTGCATCATCTGTGTGCAGAATAATTTTTCTTTCGCACTTGCTTGTCCCTGCAGATATTATTATGGAGAGATCTTTTTCGTGTTGTTAACCAAACTGCCTCGAAGCCGAATATTCCCTCTCGCTTTGCCCGGAAAAATTTGTTTTTCATTGGAATTCCAAGACAGAGTGAAGATGCAAGACTGGATTTTTCTGTTTGCACGCATTAGTTTTCCTGACTCCGTGCCCATGCCCAACATGTACATGGTGATTTCGATACTGAACAGTTATTTTCACCTCTTCTTCTGGCTATGTGTGAGAAACATTAATGACAGCTAAGCAGGTGGTGCAAATACATCTATTATTGCAGAACCAGAAGCTGCCGAGCTTCTGTTCACTTCGGATTTGAAGATCCACTCTACTAGCCATAATAGGAAAATTTTACTCCCACTTTAGATATTTCTTAAAAAAGATGATCACCTGATTTCCATTTCAAGAAATCTCTTTCTTAGTCAGTGTGTAAAACGTTTCACTTGAAAAGTTAGGTTTCACCTCGCGTTTTCGCAAATGTTCATGCAAACCAATCGTGTGAATGTTTCCTGCACAATCCGCAAACTTGATTGCTGGAAATTACAACATCTCTTCTGAAATTTTCTCATATGCGCATATAAATTTTTCTAACTGACGGTTATACCCACATTTTTTGGCAAGAAAATGTAGGGTTTATTTGGCCCTTAAAAAGGGCCTTTTGAATAGAATTTCGAAGACATCTTCAACATGCACACACCCAAAAATAAAAACAATGTTAGGCTTATGAGACCAACACGGCAATTCAAAACTCCAAATATAAAGTGTCTTGGTTAAAGCGATGACAACCGGTGGGACGCCTGTGGCTCCACTGAGTTTTCTCTGAGTGGCCCGGACATCGCCCACTGATTTCAGCCAGTCAACCTCTTTCGCCATTTTACACTTGATAATTAAATATTTGAATAAAAATAAGAGAGGCTGTTAAAAATATACCATTCAAACCGTATGACAGCTTTGTATGGCGGCAGTAGCAGAATGTGTAAACTATGGGCTTGTGATAAATATGATGAAACAGAAATCGAAAACTATTCCATTACTCAATAATAAAATGCATTAAACTAAAAAAAGGTGTGTTTGATAGATTAATATATAGCAATTGACTTCCCCCAAAATACCATATTTTAATATTTTTATCAATTTCCTACATTTTAGATGTCCAATACTGCCTTGGTCTTATAACTAACTTTTCCCCCATTAACTGGTTTTGTTGCGGCCCGTCCAAATGTATTTTATCATCTGTGCGCCCGGCTGAAAGAATGCTAAATACCCCTGGTCAGTATATTTATGATAATTATATCAGAATTTTTATATAAGCTGTTCACCCAAACAAACGTAGCTTTTAACTATTTACATAATATTTTTCTAAAATGTAGATTAAGCAAAAATATTATAGGGTATAATTATATATAGGTGCATTTGTAAATGATTACTTAATTTCTAGAATACGAAAAGTATACAGCAAAAAGAAATGAAATATTTTACACGATCATTTACTTGCGAAAAGCTCGATGGTACTTAATTCCTGTATATATTTTCTTGATTAAAACTAGTTATTGTCAGTATCATACCACTACCAAATATTTTGCCCTAAAAACCTTGGTAATGATCCCCATTTAAAGGATTATATGTAATAAGGGGATAACTGCAAACTTTATTCTGCCAGAAATAAAAAATCTCTATGACCTGATTTATATGTATCCAAGATTAAGGGGAGATATAGTTAAGAGAGATGTTTGTCTAACCGCACAATAGATGGCGCCAGGAGCGTGTGTGAGCTGAATTCAACTTGATGAGACTTAAAGTTGCTCCTGCATTTCAGAATAGATTCCCGCCGCTCCAAACGCATGTGCGCAGTATAAATTTCCTTAAGCAGCTGTATTATTGTATTTGAGACGCTTAGTGTTGTAGGGTTGTGCTGTGATAAGGGTAAATGGGTTTACCCAAGCTGGATCCTCGCCCTGACTGTAGTATATGCATTATATTCTGTACTCCAGGTAAGTGCTGTGCCTTGGCTTCTGGCCATTGATGACCGCACACTGCCTCCCCTTGCTGGACTCCCCCGTGGTGGGTGGAGGCACGCCAGGATGAAGTTGCATACGCGTTTCTATGGATCCAATTCCTACAGCCGCCCGGGTAAAGGCCTTTGTATTACCCACCTTAACATACAGCAATAGCGTTTCTCAAAATACCAGATTTACTTATTTCTACCTAACAAATGAAATGTCAAAAATTCGCCATTATCCATATAAAGCCCCACCGAATAGGTGGTGAACCGAAATCGGTTGCAAACGATTGCGTTCCGGGAGTATTTATTGGAAACGACCTGCTGTACAAAGTCTTTTTTCTCACCAAAACCCTTTAAACTTCATTATTATGTAATTCCAAGTAATAAATTCTAAACTCTTTAAGCAGAGGTTACCAGTCCGACCGCCATTCTACTTACCATAAACTCAAGGGCTCTTGGTCAGGCGTTATTCAGGTCAGAAGAATAGCACTAAAAGATACATCAATAAAAATCTGACCAAACATATATAATTTTAACGTTAACAGCCCTAAACTACCAACAACAATAAAGCCGGCTACCTTAATTGTGTGTGTACTCCGCCCGTACATTCCGCTGAATCCTCTTCGCTGTTTCAAGTGACAGAGGTTCGACACTCACAAACTTCCCAAGTGTGGTCGATTACTTGTTCTAGATGTGCATCTGTTGGACATGTTTCCACAGATTGCAGCTCCATAGAGCCTAAATGTATTAACTGTTCTCAACCCCATACTGCTGATTCTAAACTCTGTCTGGTACTGAAATTAGAAAAGAAAAATTCAAGAAATCAAAACAAAATATTCCTATCCAGAAGCTCGAAAATTAATAGTGCCACAGTTAGTCCAACCTATGCCCAGGCTACAACACCCTCACAAACACCCACCCAAACAGATGAAAATAATATCACAAAATAAAATGCCCACCACAGCCTACTCCAGCCACTTTATCCCTCCCCTAAAACACACATTATCCACAACGTTTTCTAAATCTACCTTCCTTGAACTCCGCTAATACACAACTACTGCCTCCACACTTTAATTGTGCAGTTAGAAAAGTTAGTGTGTACAGCCTCAGCCACCAACGTGTCTGGATGTGGTTACCGCAACGAATAAAACGATCAACTCTATTGAACCATTATCTCCTCCTCTATCCATCATCATATCCAAGGCTTCCTCATCTAACCTTACTTCCACAAATACATCTTTAGAACTGAAAACCCGCCCCCTTACAACCTCTAATAAATTTGCATTTCCGTAATTCTTTTAACTGAAATTCAACTATTAGTTCCTCCTTACCAGAGGTTCGTCCCTACTACATCCAAAAGTGAACATTCGAATGCATCAGAAATCCTAAAAAGTGTAAACGAAATTCAAGAAATAGGAGAAAACTCCCAAAAGTACAGAAATAGAAATAAAAATGGCTCCATATAAACCTAGAAAGCCAGCACCTACGGAGTATACTACTGATGACGAAGACACAAAGCTATGTATGACATGGAGTGAAGAACTTGAGCCAGATCCTGGCTTGAGATACCCGCCATAAAGAATGTTTTATAAACAACCTTGAAAAATATATTCATAAGCAAGTTAACTCCAACCCAATTCAGAAAGTAGCTAATTTTAACATGTATTGCCTGACTTTGTTTTTAAAACTAAATTGTTCCATTCTTCTTTTCAATTGTTTTCATTTTAATATATGAAATGCCTGAATTTAGTGGCACCTCACCAAGCTTTAATTACTTAAAACGGTTTTATGTGATTAGAAATTTAACTTTTAGAACTGTATATTGTCATTATTTTTAAATATTTTATAAAACATTTTAAATTTTTAACAAATGTTTGGCGCAGCATAGCCAAAATTGGCTCTGCGTCATAAAACCCTTACTCACTTCATTGCCCATCAACTATCATATACGTAGGGTCTATTCAGCCTGTTAAGAGTTTTGCAGACCCTTTGTAAAGAGAAAGTATAAGATAATGCATCAAAATTTGAAGAATGCTCTAATATTTATCTGTATAGTATTTGAGTTTTGCCAGTACAATGGGCTTGATTCGCGTCACATGATAAAACAAACACGTGTTTTCCCATTGAATTCAAAACAAACATTTACTAATAAATTGTTCTATTTTGTTAAAACTCAGATGCGCTAATTGGGTAAAAGATGTTAAAATGTTAAGAAAATTTCAAAAAGATTTTTTTAACTTAAAAAATCTATTTTATGCTTATACTTTTTAAATAAAATGCATTTGTATACATATACTTCTTAAGAGTGAAGTTTCTGCAAAGAGCAAAACTTGGCAAAATACCGGAGCGCGTGAACTGATTAGTTGGAACCACAAGATAAAGCTTATCGTGCGACTATGACGTCACATGAGTTTTTGAATTGATTGGCTAGAATCACGGGAGCACTTACCAGCGTGACTATGACGTCACATGAATCAACCCCACAGCTAATGTTTGTTTTGAATTCAAATTAAAACACGTTTGGTTTTATCATGTGTCTTCATGAATCAAGCCGATAGTAAATGTCATATTTTGACGTTAGAACGTAAAAATCAAGATACATTATATGCCAACAAATTCCCATTTGTATCATTTTTTTCTTCAGGTGTGCCAAGCAAACATTCCGTATGTTATCCTCGAAATGGCCAAAAATTACCTATGTTAAACTAAAAAATCATCTATTAAGCTTTTTTAATGATCTAAGCTGGAAAGAATTGATCTGAAATTATTGAAAAGAAAGCCATGCATCTATCTGCTACAAAATTTGAAATTGTGATTTTTTAAAGATTTTAAAATGAAATTTCTGCTTTAGTTGAGAGAGAAAAGAACGAGTCTCCCACTTATCTGCTGAGACATTTGAAAAATAATTTTAAAACATAAAATAAATTGAATTGAAATGGAAACGAAAGCTAATTTCGTTATGAAATCAATTATATATATATATATATATATATGTATGCAGTATATATATATATATATATATATATATATATAATTGTTTTTGAATTAAAAATATTTTTAAATCATTAAAAATTTTTAATCGGACTTTTTTATGTGTTGCCTGGTTGCTACTTATAAGTAAATAAAAAGGTATGAGACATGTTGAAATCTATAATGAAGGCAGAGGAATATTTCGCAAGAATCTTTTAAAGTAAACACTCCAGATTTATTCTCGGCAATCTGAAAGAACAAAAACATGTACCCCTACATTTTAGATTGCTTTTGAAAAAACAGATATTCAGCTGTGTGCTTTTTGTTTTTAAAAATAAAAAATTGAAGAAGGTAAGAATATGAACCGATTTTAACTAAAGAATAAGGATTTTTGATTTATTATGATGCTTGGAATGTTTGAAAAGTTGTTATAGCTTCTTTAGAGGAATAAAAACGAAGTTGAATATTAATAGTTTAAAAACTTATTCCTGAAAAAAGATTTTTTTAGACTACAGGATTAAATTTCATAGATTGTATAGGATGGATTTTTGTTATGTTTTTGATCAAGATTAAAGGGTTACCGGGCCGCTATTTTGTATAAACGGTTCTACGTATACCGTCAACCACTTCACCAAATCAATGATATCGCCAAACCAAGAACTGGCTGTCGCCAGTTGCCACGGTTCTGCATTACGCGCGAAACAAATTTCCGCGTGTATTCTTCCATAAGTAATACCACCGCCGACAAATAACTTGACGAAGATTATAGAAGAATTAAGTAAATGGCCAAAAACAAACGCGTACTCTTAAAATAAAACAAAAGATATAATATCTACTTTCTTCTCCGGGGCCAAAACACCGTAACTGCATTCAAAGGTGACAGATGCATCTGTTCGTGTAGGCTACGCCATATGCCTCGTAAATATGAATCTGCGCTGTCATGCAGATCTCATGATTTTACGAAACTAGAAATACAAATTCACGGGGCAAACTTTGATTTTACAAATGTTTGTCATTCAAGTATGAAAATACATGAAAATTTATTCTGAATAGATTTCAAGTTGGAGATATTCACATTGGAGTAAGTTGCTATTTAAAACGTGAGGAGTGATGAACTCAATGACCTAATAGACCAAAATGATCACCTCAGTTCAGAGGCTGTTACGTATTTATATAGATACCACTGCTACACACCACCCCCTACCAGTGGTGGATAGGCTAACGAACAATATAGTTGTTATCGTGAGCGTGTGAGTTGTTGCTGTTGCGTCAAGTGTGTCTGACGGCTTTGATTGTTGCGTCAAGTGTGTCTGACGGCTTTGATGTTTTCCAAGTGCCTGGTGGCTTTGATTGTTAAAGGTCAAGTGATCTGACGGGCTTGAAATGCTCTCGGTATGCAGATGGCTCCACGACAGCTGTGCGAAAGTTGTGCTTCCTTTGTTCAGAGTCAAGGTCACCAATGTGACGATATGAACTCTCGCGACCTTTGGGTCCGTAAACACGTGTAATATACCACACTAAACCAAAAATGATCACCTCACTTGAGGCTGTTACTGGCTTATATAGATACTCCACTGTTACAAACGCATGAAAGGCAACAAATTTCCTGCGAGATCTAAAATCTCTTTCGATTGTTTTAAAGTGTATAACCCTACTTACAAGATTTCGCCAAAGTTTGAAGATTAGTTATAGAGAGAAATAATATTAAGCAGGATGAAAAAAAATTACAAAGAATGACTTTCATGCTTTAGGTATAAAAAGCTAAAATGCTCTTTTATATAGATTTTAATACAATTTCGCTGCACTCGTTTCAACATGTCTTTTCGTTTGCAATAGTTTCTAGTACTCATATGGAAGTTAATGAAAATGCATCTTATGGCTGTAGGAGGCAGTATCTTCAATGCTCAACTTGCACAACGTGTTGACTTTTTATATTCTAGGCAATTGTTTTTGCATCTAGGCTTACAATCTCATTTAATACATCTGACCAAGTTGCTCTTTTTACATCTCGCTGGCATCATGTTTGTTAAACTTCTGGGCCACGCATGAAATGTCTTGTCTAGATGCTTCTATTTGGTGTTTGGTACCATGTTGTATTTCACAACAACCAAAATGATATTTATCGAATTTCAAACCGCAGTATACATGAAGTAAGAAGCAACAAGTACCATTTTAATAACAGCTTCTTACCACTATCTTGATGCAAAAGCTGTAACTGCAAACAGGGAAGCATTATTTATCAATTAGTACGTACTTTTTGTTGTATCTGGCTGGAAGTCTTTTCTCAAAAGTAAGAAAGAATTAGGGTTTGAGTTGGAGTTGAGTTTGTGTTTTATGGCGCAAGAGCCGTTTTGGCTATACTCGCGCCAAACATTCATAGGTCTGTGGTCTGACGAGAAAAAGAAGAAATTGGGATGACAAGATGGAGGGTCGAAAATAGAGAAGGATCACTGGGGTACCCTGTCGTGACAATCTGTAAGCTTACTCAAAGATAGTAAACCCCTGGGAAAAGGAAAATATCACTCAGAGGGTACCTCAGACAGACACAGAGACACCGTACCTACCTAAAGAAGGCAGAGCCCCCTGAGGGGAGTGAAAGCACTAGGAAATATCCATTATATACCCAGGGGGTTTTCATCACCAACTAGTGCTTAAAGCGCATTCCTTATACGTCCTCCAACTACGCGCGCGTCGTAATTTGAACCATGGTTTGACAAAATCAAAACCCGTGCGACCACCCCACTCTCCACACATCTACGGTAAGTAACGTAGGACTTTGAGCTCCGACAGATTTACGTACACCAGCCCTCTTTACACAACACAGGATTTTTTAGAGAAATCAGCATTTGAATACGGAAATAGATTGAATGCCCGTCACCACACAAACCGTTGCCTAACATCGTCGGACACGTATGTTCCATTGATAATCACTTTCTATAGCTCCTCGACTGATGATTCGCGTAAATTTTAACTTAAATTTTATTTATTCTGTATTAGCCTTTAATTTTGAAATGTATGTTTAAATCATCCATCCACACATCAATGGTGCGATAGCCCAGGATAGGCTAAGGTTGTGAGCCAGGTAGACGTTTCCAACCATCTATACGCCGGGCACTTGGACCAAACAATCCTCCTCTATAGCACCTATGAAGCTCCTGGTGAACTACAAACTCAAGTCCTTTATCACTTTCTAAGTTCGTCTGAAAAGGACATAGGTGGTATCTTCTAGTTCAGGCATCGAAATAAGTGTTTTTTTTAATAGGTTCAAGGCCCCATGCCCAACCACTAACCTGGAGCATCAAATTCCTTGGATGTAATTTACTGCATGCCTTGGTAATACCCCTTCTTCGACTTAGGTATCCATTTTAGTTACCTGTTGGGTGACATGTATGGGAAAGGACATCTTAAGTATTCTTGAAGCTCCTGGGCCCATGGCAGTAGCCCCAGCCCGCACCCCTGTCGTCAGCACGAGCAGCATACGTTGTTTGTGAAACCGTAAATACACTTCACAAACGTACAAACCTTGAACAATCATCGCCGCCTTTTGACTAACGAGTTGATACGCACGCAGTGATAGGCTGTTCATACCGACGATGGCACCATGGTCACCGAAAGTAATATCCCACTCCTAAATTTTACAACGCAACCCGGAACCAACACGACCTTCAGTTTGAATCTTGATCTTTATTAAGGCTGAGTTGAGAACGATACGAGCCCCCATTACTACGATTTCAGGCATAAGCACCATGCCTAAGACGTCCCCGCAGGTCAAGCATTGGGAAAGTTTCGCAAATGGGATTTTACCCCGCCTGGGTGTGGGTAGACTTAAATCATGCGATATTATTATGGTGTACGCCAACACAATACAAAATGAGTATTTAATATTCATTAAAGTAATTGTAAATTGCTACTGCTAAGGTATATTTGTTTCCGTACCAAAAATCATTCATTAGAGCCATTGCTCTATCTTCCAAATGGTGAACGAACTTTTCTGAGATTATTCTATATTTAGGACACCCCTGTCTCCATGATGAGGAAGCAGAGTGAGGGCTTCTTGCGGCAAGACCCTGGCTCAAACGGTCATTCCCATTTCCACTGTTTCGGTTCGGGACTTATTTCGGGAGGTTGCAGATGTAACGAAAATATTGCACCTCTTTGTCACTCTCCTCCCTCTCACCCCTGCTGCTGCTGTTATTGACAGTAAGGGACGTATTTATGTGGAAGTGAGAGTTTGCATTTGTCGCGCATAAAAATGTCTTTATAGGTACTTAACCTACTGGTCCCGGGATGTTCGTGAGGTGGTGAATACCTTAGGTAATGAATGCTCACCCAATTTATTTTCGACATTATGTTCGCTCGTGATGGGTTTGTGGTGAGTTGTTTGAGAAATGCTAGCTTCTCTGTTTTCTTAGGCGAACGTGAGTTTGACGTAATTCACTATTGTCAAGACTTATTATTGTTATTATTGGCATCGCTAAAATCTTGATAGTTATATTTCACTTGAGGCATTTAAGCTTGAAAAATTTCGTTCCCACCAATGAGGAATTAAAACCTGAAATTTTAATCAAAATCATAAATTTGAAAAGATGCCGCTTCAGAAGGAAACAATCATGAGCTATTGTGCTTCAAAAGTACTCGCGCTTCGCCAAATTTCCGTTTGTTACGTTCTATAAAACCTTCTTTAGAAATGCACACATTTATCAGTTCGTATTCATGGGCGAGTCTATTAGGAATGGGCGGTAATTTTTATATCCATTAATTCTATGATCTCGATAGTGTATTATTTAAAATTTAATGCAATAAAAATCCTCGTTAAATACTTCACTACCACCTACGAAAATATTCTCGCAAAACCCTTTTATTGTGCATCGTTATTTCGAAAAATACTTTCATATGATAATTTTTTGCCGACATTTAGTGGCCTTCAAGCGTCTGAAGTATTCACTTGAAAAAATGTGCATGCAAAGTTTTAAATGCCATTACTGTTGCGATATATTTCAAAAATTTTAGACTATGTTTCTTTCGGACGATTTGTTTTTCAATTCCTACTATTAGCTCACACTCTATATATTTATTTATTTATCTTGGTGGAATTTTCAATCGTTACTAGAGTACATTTTAAAAGGTCTCAATTTAGCCAAATTTACTATACATTTATTTTTGAATTTATTTAAATACAAGAACTTAACCATACTACCAAAATTCTATTGATTAAAACTAATTATTTAAAGAATTACAAATACACGTAATACAGCCACAAGCGGCATCATTTTCATGATCTTTGAAGTAATCTCAAGTAATTCCGTCAAACCGAAAGACAAGTGCTAAAGCATTCCAGCTTGAATTTGAAAGTACACCGATTGTTTTTGGGATTTATAATGATATTTCAAATTATAACAAAAATTTAATTACTAATTTCAAGGTGACTTCGTCAGCATGCATATATAGCATTTCATAATAATTGCAATCTCATTTCACAAAAGCAGCCAAAATGCACCTTCTTGGTTGACTGGCGAAAATTGATTCCAAATTTTTATACTATCAGCCTAGCCTAAAATAGCTATATCTAGAAACTATTTATAGTTAAATTTAGACCCATATGCTTGTACATCATCAGCAAATGAAACAAGCAAGTACCCTAAAACTGCTATACTGATAATTGTGAAAATAAGGCTAATTTGCATTTTTAAAGTTTTGAGCATGTTTGTGTTTTTTATCAAAATAATACACACACACACAAATAAATAAATATTTTGAATTTAAAACACTGATGGCAGCATGTATTTACAAATATTACCATCACTCAAAAGAAGGAGTTGTGAGGCCAGGAGTATTTGAAATGGCAAGTAGCTACACACCCTGAAAGATTGCTGGATTAAAATTTCGCATTTTGGGTCATAAGGAAACTGGGATGAAGCAGAAACTTTGATTTTTCATGAATACTTTGTTTTTATCAAAGTATTTGTCACTGTTTTTACCTCAAAAAAATTCGTGTCGAGCCAGAATCCTTTCCCTTTGGAAATACTAGCCACAAAATAAGTACTTGTTTGCAACTTTCCAAATATAAGTATATTTAAAGGAAAAACAACGCCTTCCTCGTTTTATGGTTATTATTGTAGTGTATTGACGCTTTATCCATTTCATTAAAAGCAACCTGCTTATTTTCAAACTTTTATGTTAGCATGGATTCTACTACATAAACGCACTGAAGTAAATGGGGAAAAATTAAAATGCAGCTTCTGCACAAACCTTGCACAAAGAAAGCAAAACCCTAACCTAAAAATGCAAGTCTTCTACATTGGCGCCGCGGGAGTTTGGAGGAGTGTGGTGGTGAGTGATGTCAAAGTTCAAGTTCAACAATATTAATGTCTTATCACAGCTTCAATAGCTCTTAAACACAATAAATAAACAGAATAATGAATCACTGACAGTAGAGTAATAATAAGTCCTGTGTCCACCCCTATAGCCTCTTGATTTTTTTCTACTGGCTTAGCAATCCATGTATATATTACGTAAAAATTTAATTATATATTTGTTACTACAATTAATTTGATTAATTACGCTAAATTTGTTTATTCAATTAATTTTGCGGCTGCCTTTGTTCCCGAAAATCGACACAAAATCAAAAGAATATGTTGTGCGGCGTTTTTGGAGCATGATACCAAAATGGTGGATTTTCGACCCTCCCCCCTTAAAAAATTTTTTTTGGGCGCATATCACACGTAGAATTTTTGTCTGAAAATTAAATATTATAACCAAGTTAATTATCCAATACAATTTGTATTGTTTCCAATTTGTATTTTTTCCTTAATCTTTGCCCCAATATCTAATTATTCCTGCAAATAAGATTTTTTAAATATCTTCTAACCGCCTATTTTGCTACCCAACAATTTTGAAATAAATAAATAGCTATAGCGGGGGTTAAACAAAAAAAAAACCAAATTCATAATGTTATTTTATTACGTTCCCAAGCAAAATAATCAATTCAAATTCGTTTTGCGAACTAGGAAAAACCCAAATCATGGGTCATTTTCCGTAATTAACAAAGCGCTGGGTGCAAAAAAGCTTTTTTGAACGTTTCTGGGGGGCCCGGGGTGGGAAAGAGTTCCAGGGGATTAAATTGGGGGGGGGTACCAAAAAGAGGCAAAAAAAGCCCGGCCAAAAAGCGATAACAAATTTGCCCCAAAATTTTCCCTTGGCAACAAGAGATTTTTTTTGTTTCTTAGCGGCTTTTACTTATACAGTAGCGTTTTTTTGTAAATTTGTGCAGGCATTCCGCGCGCACGTAGCTCAAAGTCTTAATTCTGAAATTCTGTCCCGGGGTTAAACCGGTTTTGGGAAGAACACATATTCGCTTTTTAAATACTGAATCTCTGATCATCGTAGATAGGCTAACGTTGAAATCCCCTTTAATAACTTGTTATTAAAAAAAAAAAATGTTATTTAGACATTTCTTTCTTAGAATGTTCAAGCCTTTTGGGGTTTTTTAAAATTTTTTTTTGTGTTATTTCAATAACTTTATAATTTTTTTAAAAACGCCGGTATCAGCATAGACAAAGGGTCGAACGGGGGAAAATTTTTGATGATTTATTGAACTGTTTTTTTAAACATATATGTAAAAATTTCACTTAAAATTAATTCAAATTCGAATATTATAATTTTTCTAAATATAAATTACCAAATCCGTTTTCTAAACGTCATTCTTATTTCATTTTCCGCGTTAAAAAAAATTAAACTATGTTTTGATAGATTTATTCGTAATTGTGCTAAAAAAGGTTATCTTTGTGGCTTACAGTCGTTATTCGACTTGCTTGTCCCAAACTTTTCTCATAACCACCTGCGCAATTTTAAAATAACTTTTTTTCCCCCTTTACTTTTCTGTGATTATGCCTATCATTTCCCTATTGCAATTCAACTAGAATGTTTTGAAAATTGCCATGTTTTTGATTGAAGTAGTGTAGGGAAAAATATTAGCCCCCCCTGCAAAGTGGGTTTTGGAACCCGCCCGATCTTACAAAGGTTTTATTGGGGTCACAGGGTTTGGGCCCCCTTCCGCATGCAGGGGTACGAGGACGTCTTGGGTTCTTTAGGCCCCGGGCCCTTTCACAAATGTAGGCCCCACCATGACCCTTTAAAGTAGGCAAGGGAAAGGGGTAGTTGTCAAATACGAAAAAAATACCCGAAACAAAAAATGCATGGACAACGCGAAACCGGGGCCGACTGCCGCCTTTGACTGAATGAGTAATGGTAGTAGCGCACCAGGAATTTTTCGGGGTGGTCCCAGTCGAAAGTTCACCATTCTTGTATCAGGCTCCTTTTTATTTTTTTTGATTTTCGGGGAAAAAAACAAATAAAAAAATAATTATTGAATAAATAATTGTTTAAATTTAAAAAAATTAATTATTAATAAAAATATTTAAATTTAAATTTTCGTATATATACTTAGAATATATCAATCGGAAAAAATCAAAAGGTTTGGGGGAGGGGGCCGACCCCCGTTGCGCCACTGATATGGGAATGGTGATAGGCATAGGTCTGTATATGGATAGCTGTCATCATTGACATATTTCCGAAATTTCCAGTTTTGAAGGGAAAACAACCGGAAATAACATTTGACTTGAAATTTTTGAATTTTGATCTTTTAGCGAAACGAGACGAGGGCCCCCCTTTAAAGGGGGCCCGGCCCCCCCCAAAACGTCCCCGGTACGGTTACGCCACTGATGATTGACAAGAAGAAAAAAAATTTAAACTTTCCCTATTCGTCATTAAACACATTTGACTTTTTTTAAAAAATTTAA
>BMAV01002406.1:0-36421 GCA_019973955.1 Trichonephila inaurata madagascariensis | reverse complement strand
TATCAATTACTTTTCTAATTAAGACGCCATTTATTCTGTGTTTTTTTCTTTTACATTAATTGTATTAACTATTTTAAATGAACAATGTGCATTTTATGATGTTTTACATCATTATTTGTTATATTTTTAAATAACTTTTTATTATGCTATTCCATAAAAACTATTATGGAATGTTGCTTTTCTGGTATTTCCTTATAATAAAATAAAAAAACTGATCCTATATCAGTGAGGTATGCATTTTGTGTCAATCAGTCTATCAATTACTTTTCTAATTAAGACGCCATTTATTCTGTGTTTTTTTTTCTTTTACATTAATTGTATTAACTTTTTTACATGAACAATGTGCATTTTATAATATTTTACAGCATTATTTGTTATACTTGTTTAATAACTTTATTAGGCTATGCCATAAAAACTATTATGGAATGTTACTTTTCTGTGGTATTTCCTTATAATAAAATAAAAAAACTGATCCTATATCAATGAGGTATGCATTTTGTGTCAATCAGTCTATCTATCAATTACTTTTCTAATTAAGACGCCATTTATTCTTTTTTTTCTTTTACATTAATTGTATTAACTATTTTACATGAACAATGTGTATTTTATAATGTTTTACAGCATTATTTGTTATACTTGTTTAATAACTTTTTATTATGCTATTTAATAAAAGCTATTATAGAATGTTGCTTTTCTCTTATTTCCTTATAATAAAATAAAAAAACTGATCCTATATCAGTGAGGTATGCATTTTGTCTCAATCAGTCTATAAATTACATTTCTAATTAAGACGCCATTTATTCTTTTTTTTTCTTTTACATTAATTGTATTAACTATTTTAAATGAACAATGTGCATTTTATGTTTTACAGCATTATTTGTTATACTTGTTTAATAACTTTTTATTATGCTATGCCATAAAAACTATTATGGAATGTTGCTTTTCTGGTATTTCCTTATAATAAATTAAAAAAACTGATCCTATATAAGTGAGGTATGCATTTTATCTCAATCAGTCTATAAATTATTTTTCTAATTAAGACGCCATTTATTCTGTGTTTTTTTTTCTTTTACATTATTAACTATTTTAAATGAATAATGTGCATTTTATAATGTTTTACAGCATTATTTGATCAATTAATAACTAAAAACTACTGCAAAAAAAGGAAAATGGAGCCTTTAAAACTGTTAAAAATATTATATCAAAAGATTATTATGATCGTGTTTGTTTTCAGTATTCTATTTACTGAGTATAATTTTGTTTGCCATTATAGCAAATTGTTTTGAAAGGCATAAGGGACTTTTTTTTTGAGCAAAATCTTTTTTATCTTAAAAAGCATTCATTTCTTAACAAATTTTTTTTCTTTTTTAATATTATCATACATTTATTAACATTTTCAACATTTTTTTTGAGTACATTGTGTGTTGTCATCAATAAAGTCAGCTTGGCGAGATTTGTGTCGGTGAAATGGAAAATTATTTTTGATTGTATGGTAATCGAACAAAAAAAATTTAACTCATACCAAATAATTTTTTTAAATAAATTTATCTTTTCGTCCTTAAAGTAACGCTTCAAACAATTTATTAACTTAATTATAAAACTTAAAGACTTTTTATATTAAGCATACTATCTAATATACTGTTGCATTATATTTTTTACCTCTATATATATATAATCCGTGTAAAAAACTTCAGTTTTTCACTATAAGGAATAAGATTATTCACAAGAAGTTTTCAAAAGTTTAATATTAATATCTTAAGAACATGTGTGGGATCTCAATACCACAATTCTTCATTTCTGACTTATTCATTTCCTTGAATATGCGACAGCCACACATATTCGAGAGAATATTTAAAGAGACAGGCTTACCTCGAATTTCCTCGAATTAAATTATGTATTAGAAAATGTTTCAGTCATAGAAAATATTATTAGAACAGCGGGTTTAATTTTAAATTATTCGCATGGAATTAATACATATACAAATACATTTCATAACTTATAATTTTGAAGCTCGTGGTTAATTTCGGAGTCCTTAATTTGAACTTTCAACTATTATTAACAAATATATCGTACTCCAATCTCATTTATAAATATGTTTTCTCTTGAAGTTTTTGTACGATAATTAAATAAGTACTCTATTTTATTTTTTCAAAAGTATTGTCGAGGCCCAAAAATTGCGGGTGGGAGAGGGTTCGAGGAAGAAACAGACTTGATCATAAAACAGCTAATTTTATTTAATCTTTAGCACTTTAGAAAATACAATTTTATAACTTAACTCTAAGAGTAATATGAAATCCTAACCTCTAATCAGACGACTAAATTATGGAAGATACTTTTCTGGAGTGGCAACTCCTTGTATGATCCTTCTTGAAGCCCGATAGTATGGTCAGCTCCAAGATTGGTTATTTAACTACTTCCTGATTGATTCTCCGTCGAATATTAATCTTAAGATGAATATTAACGTCAGACTGTTCAGCTACACGATGACTTTTGGTGACGGACCTCGTAATTTTGAACCATGGTTAAGTGATATGGTTAAGTGGCACCTGAGTTGGCACTCCCTCTCCTAACTACCACACTATACTAATGGGAGGAAGTTTGAGCTCTCGACAGATTTAATGTGCATCGTTCCCCTACGCGGTGGGTCTTCAGCGGTACAAGACTCGAAGTCATGAAATGTTGGCCACAAGTCCGTTACCTTGACCACTAGGCTACCAAGGCCACCTTAAGATGTGCGACCAACAGTCGCTGCTTACTAAAACATGGAATTCAATTTAACTATCAATGCTTAAACATTAATTCTCATACTTAATGATAGGCACTAAAATAGTAGTTACACTTGCATAAAATCAAATCATCCCTACGGAAAGCGGTTTTTAAACCAAAATCGCAGTTAAAAAATATCTTCCCCAAGAGGATTAGTAGAAGACCCGAACAGATCCCGTTACAATATTATGAATAATTTTTTTAAATAAATGAAAAATTTTAAGTTTAATACTGCAGTACAATATTGAATCTGGGCAGCATCGTAATTCAAAGCTGATGCCTTAGTGAATAAATAGATGTAAGATAACTAAAGTGTATGATGTTACAACTTGTAATAAAGTGCTTACTAATCACGTTGCTTAAGCTATCAATAAATAGTACCTGCCCCCTTTTTAATTACCTACTTCTCCCAAAAAGAGCTTAAATTTCGAAATTATGTTATAACAGTGGTACATTTCACTTAAAATTTACATAAAAATTAAGGTAAAATTCTTTAAAAAAGTTAAATATATAATTAATGTATTTTTACTAAAGCAGGAATTCAAAAGAGGAGTGAGAAGTATAGTCGATTTATTAGGAATTTGTTGTATGGCTTGTAAGGCTATCATATTTATTTCGAGAGTTGTTTACTATTATTGTTTTTGTTTTTAAAATTTTACAGTTAACGGATTTGGTGAAAATTCATTGCTGAGGTTGCCAAGCTAATATAGTAACCTAATAACGGAGACAATCGTAATGGGTTGTTATGCATAATCGAAGAGATTTTATAACTGTAGTAAGGATATCGTTTTTATTTCAAGAACTGTTTACTATAATTATTTTTGCATTTAAAATCTTACAGTTAGCGAATTTGACGATAATTAATTGCTGAGTTTGCCAATATAGTAACTTGACGATGGAAACAATCGTAATGTGGGTTGTCATACATAATCAAAGAGCAAATTAAGTAAGTTCAAACATTCAACATATGAAGTATATTGTATTATGTTTTAATAAATTTGAATTCCCTTGAGAAAATTTATATATTGATATGTATATTTATACATAGAGAAAGGGGGAGTCTCTGGTGATTTATTTAAGAAAGGCGCTTTACAAAACTACTGTTTATTAATAAGTTTATAATTTAAACGTAAAAATTTTGTTTGGAAAATGCCGTTCACTACTTAAACAACCAAACGCTGTCAGTGGCTAATATACGAAGTTTAATACAAAATCCATCTAATAAAAATCCTTTGCAAGTATTCAAAACAAAGCATATATAAATATAAATATAGAGTTAATGGGATTTTAATATATAGATAAAAAAAAAATTTATTTCATAATCTCATCTTTATATTGGGCTATCCTGCAATATTCTGACCCTGGAATCAACCAAGATTTCACTAAGATAGCTTATATAGTTATATTATTCTATTCATCAACTTTTTCCTTACATCTCTCTCTCTCTTAGTGATCATTAATTCAGTACTATTATTTTTTTAAATGTTTTTGTTTGTGCTCTTCACAATTGTAATTATTTGTATATTCTTCTGTTACTGGATATTATTCTACATGGTCGACATTAGGGATGTTTTTTATTCTTCTTTAATGATGTTACTTAATTTCACCATATGAAAGAAAATTTCCATTAAATATGCATTCGTGTACAATGTACCAACTTCTCGTCTTACTAGTGATTTTTTTCTAACTGTATTTTGCTTTTGTTTAAACTTTATTTCGTTTCCTCTTTTTGAATATTTATCAAATATTAGCAATATATATCTATCTCTCTCAATAAACCGAGATGATATATCTATTTTAGTATGTACACCATACATGTCATATTTGTTTATACAATATGCATCATTAAAATATTTTTTTAAATTTAGATTTTTGTGCATAGTTATGGGATTATTTAAAAACTCTTCTGTAATTTCATATAAATTTGAATGCAATACTTTAAAACAAAAAAATTCTCGTGCTGTGCAAACGTTTTTTAGAATAGAAAAATTATATAATTGTCTAAATTAGATATATTTTTATTACACAAAAAAACATATCAAGTATAATTTTTCAATTCTGAGACTATTAGTTCCTACTCTCTCCCTATATATATATATCTTGATCGAATTTTCAATCGTTAATAAAATATTTTTTGTTCATCTTCTTAAATTCAAATACAATTTTTTTAACTTGCAGTGGATGACACTTGATGTTAATACAGTTTTTTCAAATATTAATTCATCAGTTAAGTTTAATCAATGAAAATACATAGTAACAAACAAAAATAATAGTTCAACAACATATATAAAAAGAAAAATCGCTCGTTGTGTCCCACCACATTCACAACTTCAATATGGGATGGAGGAACGCTTCGCGTTCCGTTTCCCAGAGACGTCAGCGTCAGCGTTGTGTCCCAGTAGCGCAATGGATAGCGCGTTGGACTTCTATTCCAAAGGTCGTGGGTTCGAATTCCACCTGAGATGGCCTAATTTCTGCGAATGTGATTTCTTTTTTACTATACTATTTTATTGGAAGAATGAAATTTAATTAATGAATAAATAGTAACAAACAAAAATAATAGTCCAACACCAAATATAGAAAGGAAAATGGAAAATCACTTTCTATTTTGCCAATTAATATTGTGATTCTGTCATATGTATATACATATTTATATTAATTGTATTCATTTAATAAAAAATAGCTAAAATAAAACTTTTCTTTGTTGACCTAAGAAGGAATTGAGACTTGAAAAGTTTTTTTTTTATATTATTTGTTAAAATAAATTCATTACCTGTTTTCAATCTTTTTTAACAAATAAATTTAGTGGTTAACTTATATATATATATATATAAGTTAATTTCTTATTATTTCAAATCAAAATACTTTAATATACCGAAGGACAGACTTAAACCATTATTTCCAATATATTTTCAGTCTTCATTTCGACTTATCTTTAAAAATGGTGGTGGAAGTTACTTAATAGTAAGAGGTTTTATGTCTCACTTCCTCAATTACGAGTTGCTATTTAAGAGCTATCATTTTGGGAGATGCTCTCCAAACGGAAATTATTTGAAGTAAGTAAAACCCCATGTTGGTTTTTATGTGGGTGGTTTATGAGATACAGAAAAAGTCTTTCATTTTCTTTCTTTGATGGCATTGTGATATTTTTTTCTTGCAATGCTTAGAAGATAATTCATAATTTCCTTTTTCGAAAAAATATTTCGTATTAATAGTTTTTAATGTATGTACAGAGTATATACTTTTAATAAAATATAGACTTATCTTATAACTTAATTATTGTGAATTTTAATACATGTCATACATTTTAATATAATCGATATATATATATAGAGAGAGAGAATATAATAAAATAAAATAATAAGTGAGAAAGCTGTACTATCTACAAGGCAAAAAAAAGAGAAAGAAATTGGGTTCCTAGAAACATAACAATTGAAGATACCAAAATAATCTTTGGACAGAAATGGAGACCTATTATGAGATTTCTAAAGCTGTTGCTGAATTAGGCCAGCGAAATTGGGGTTATGCAATATTTTATAGTATCACCTTCCCTGTACAGCAGAAATTTTGACTAAATAGAAAAAACAGCCATGTTGAAAAATTAGGCCTATATCTATCATACGTGGATGGAACACCAGACAGTAAAATAAAATGAAAGCATGAATAGAGAATATTAAGGTTTCTCTCATAGATATGAATATTAATAAAAAAACTCTATAGGAAAAATTAGGATAAAAACTTACGTGAAAAAAATACTAACCATAAGGATATATGAAGACTAAGCATCTTACGCGCGCTAAATGACGTGTTAAAATTTAAACATATATATATATATTTATACATAATGACTGCCCATTTAACTGTCATAAAAAAATCAAATAAAATTTTACTTATTGTACCTATACAGCTGAGTGGGAAGAAATTATGATTATATATAAATTTTTAATGCAATTCTGGGATATACAAGGTGCGAATATGCACAGGGATATAGACAGATGCAGCCACTGGCGGCTAAGACTGGTTATGCATTGAATCGAATTGAGCTTGGGGACAGATACTGACAAGCCATTCTGTGCTGTATAAAGTACTTCATTCATCATATTGGTTGAAGAGTAGTGGCCGCCCAATCTCTTAGCAAACCCTGACTAGAAATTTTCAATGGATGAGAGATCTGGAGAACGTGCTAGCCAGGAAAACAGTTGAACAACATTAGTGTTGAAGTAAGTCAAAATATGACAAGTAAGATATGGTTTTACTTAGTTGAAAAATGGCATCTATGTGGTTGCCTTGAAGATAAGGCATACCCCCATCGGCCTTAATATTTTAGAATGTAAACTCTCTTTTCAGATTATACACGACGTAAACACCCATCGTTCGAGCGACGAAATCGAATGCAAACAGGTGATCTGCGTTCTCCTCGGTGTCTACAGACATGGATTCATTCATGCTGATGCTACATGCTGAGCGTGGATTCGTCTGAAAAGACAACGTGCTGCCATCCCTATATCTAGTTTTGTTGTCTGGCGTATCCCTGTGTCGCGGGTCTCCATGTTGCAGTGTCAAGGGAAGCCCCAAAAATGGTAACTATGCAGACAGTTCGTAGAGCAAACAGACCCTGAATCAGACCCTGTAGGATCTTCCAAGACCTACATGGCAATATTCTTACTTTATTGGTCGTTAGTGGTATGGAGCAGTTAAATTCCTGCATGGCATTCAGAAGGGCTGTACTGAACATATCGATTCCATATTCGCATGATAATCTTTAGATTTCAACCAAGGCAAGTATAATATCGCGGAACGGTGAACTGCACTCTCGAGAGGCAACGATTCTGTTGTTATCGAATTCTAATACGTGCTGGTAACCATTTCTTCTTGTATGATACAAAACACGATTTTTCCCCAATCAACAAACATGAATGAAAGAGTCTTTGTGTAATTTTTCTTTCATACAGAGTTGGAGAGGCCGTTTCTACCTCCTGCATCATACCCAGCTTTCACTTCCTTACAAGTAAATTAGACATTTGTACACAATCTTTCCTTCATTAAATGGCAATTTTAATGGCCAGCAGTACATATATATTTTGCCTTACAGGAATATTCATTTATGAGATATGTCACTAATAGCTTTAGTGGTGCTAGTGAACAGTCAATGGAGGACTATTCAGAAGTTTATTATGATTCAATAATATATTTGACGATATGTGATACTCATTTTACATTTGCCCGTCTAAGACAAGACAACGGAATTGTTTTCAAACTGGAAAGTCTAAGAAATTATTTTTAGCATAATAAACTGCTACAATTAATTATTTAATAATTTAAGGTGGATTGTAGAATCTCTGATCCATTTTGAACGTTCATGAAATTCAGTACGTTTAAATTTTAATGCGTGTTTTTATCTCATATACTTCGGGGTTGTTTTTCTTTATTAAAAAACATTTATAACCTTTGTGTGTTGGTAAAAAAATATTTCCTCTCGTTTTCATATATAATGAAATTGAATCTTGTGGTTAAAAGAACTATTTCCATAAAAGTTTCTCTCCCGCTTAAAAAAAAAATTGAAGTTTGTACACCTGGGGTTTGAGATCAGTTATCAATGGAGTAAAAAGTATATTACTTTACAGTGTAGTTTGTTTTGAAGAAACACTTCAAATTTCTCTTCGTTGTGAAAATTTTGAATGAAAAATCAAAATAAAATAAAAAATTCTTTCTGTGAATTTTTTCTATTAAACAAATAAAAATATATTTCCTAAATTTAATGTGTTGAACAAAGTCGAATTTCGAGGTAAAATTTAAATTTGAAAAACCTTTTGAGAAAAATAAACGCAATTCAAATAAAAAGCCTAACTAATAACCAAATAAATTCCTTAACAAAATAACGTTGTAAAATGAGTGGAAAAAATTGGATTTAAAGTTTTTGTTACAATGGTTTATAGCAATAATAAAATATTTGCGTGAACTGAACATTTGATTAATTTCCAGATTACGTCATTCTTAAAAGGCTTAGAGATTCTAGAAATGTTTACTATATATAAAAACTAGCCATTACCAGCTCGCTTTACTGGGTATTTTATTATATTGGATAACTATATATTGTTTTTAAGTTATTTTTTTATCTAAGTCATATTATTAAGATTCTGATGTTTTTAAACATTCTTATAGATTTCACATCAAAATTTAAAAATTGTTACATATTTCAATCACATTGAAACAACAATACATATAGGCAAACATAAAAATAGATAAAAATATAGAACAAAATTTTAACCGTTCATACCCGTCTCATATAGGATTTGTGTTGGCAAATAAAAATAGCAAAAATATTTATTGTTTATTAAGAGAGACTCTTATGGACAATTTGAATACTCCCGCAAGTGAAAATTCGGTTCTATGTCTTTATAAAGTAAAAACTGCTTTCAAAAACTAAATTTCAAAGTATTCAAATTTTCCCGTCATTTTGGTTACATAAAGTTTATTCATTGCTGTTTTTTAAACATAAGTTACAGTCATTTATAAACTGTCATTCCGTGTGTGTCAATTTTATAAAAGTTAAATTGAAGATGAATATAAATATGGTTGTGTAAGCTAGGAAACTGATTGATTCTTTGACTTACAGCATTCTGTGTAACATTCAATAAAAAAGTGGTTTGCGAGGTTCTATGGTGGAACTTTTTGTATTGAGGTCGATCCACATTCAGCTACAGTTTAAAAAAAATGAAGACGAAGAACTTCAACAGGATGAAAAGTCATGTCCAACTCAACAAAGGTTAGCAGAGCAGTTCCTCACCAAGCAATATCACTTCTATTGTATGCAATGGGAAAGACAAAGAAGGAAAGGAAATGGGTTCTTCATAAACTCACGGAGAAAAACAAATACAAAGAGTTGACATGCGCATTAATTTGCCTTTTAGGTACAAAAAGAAAAAAAATTGGTCACAATTATTAAAGGGGGGGGGGCCCACAGTACATTTTACACAACAAACCTAAGCGCAGAAAAGCATGGGTTTATCCAGGGTAGCAATAAAATATATGTTGCAAAAACGAGTATTTGTGAGAAGAAAGTTTTAATGTGCGTCTTCTGAGGTTGGAAAGGAGTTGTTTACTGCAATAGGGATGGCGATTCTTTCCAAAAAAGATTGATTTTTAAATCGATTCACAAAAAAATCGAGGTCTAAAAGATCGATTTCTAAAAAATCAATTTTTTTCCAAGTCTGCATTCATTTTATGAAAAACAAGAAAGATACCATAACAAACGATCTCTTATCAGTAAAATCCGGGAATTTTTTTAGTTCAGGAAATTCTACACTTAGAATTATTTTTTATTTCCATATTAAAGTATCAGGTATAAAAAAAGACATTTATTTTCTAAATGTATTTGTTACATTAAAAAGTTTAGAAAATGGATAATATAGCTTATAGTTCCCAATGCTTAAAATTTCTAAGCTTTTTAAAAACAAGTCTACTGGGATCTAAGCGGTTCCGCTCATCACTTGCGACGTTGCCGACAATCGAATAAAGGCGCTCACAAAGAGAGCCGAGGATCCAACGATACTCATATACATCATGGCTATTGAGTGAACGTGATGATAAATAGTTTTTTTGTTCCTGCCGGTAAATTAATCCTTTAACCACCAACACCGTAATATAGCGGGTTTTAAAGATAGTACATACAAATAATTGTAAACAATTTCATGATTTTTACGAAAACAGAAAAAAAATCGAATGTCGATTTTCTAGGGTGAGAAATATCGATTCACTGGATCGATTCAATCGATTAAGAGACCGATTTTTTTTGGCCGAAGAAATTGATTCTTCGATTAATCGATCTCAGATCGCCATCCCTATACTACAAGCTTCTAGAACCTCATCAAATTGTTACAGATTAACTGTACCAGATCTAATCAAGTTATGTTATGGGTGAAAAAAAGGATAATTTTCGGGGCAAGGTATGCGTGAAGTGGTATTGTTTCATGGCGACGCTTTTATAAAACAGCAAAACGAGCCCAGTAACTCGTCTTCTGCTTAGGCTGGGAAGTTGTACAGCATGCGGGGTATTTTCCAGATTTGGCTCCTGATTACCACACATTCAGATCGATGTCGTCATGCTTGAAAGGATAACGGCTTACGAAATTTGAAGATATACAAGAAAATCTTGATGCTTATTTTGTTTTGAAACCACCAAGACATTTTTATCATCAACCCGATAAATAGAAAAAAAACCATAGGTATAAGGGCAAATATTTTAGTTATTAATCTTTACTACAAATATCTTTTCAATAAAAATGTATATGATCAAAGAAGCCGAGTTTCTACTTCTACACCCATTATATAAACGTTTGCTAAATGATTCATGAATTTCGAATCCTGTAAATACTAGTGCAATACTTTGTATATTAGTCTATGAGAACAACAATCTGAAAGGCTAATTTACGTGTTATCTGATACTGCCTGTTGGCAAACTATGTTCATTTGTCTGTAGAGGGAATCATTTCTCATATACTTTTTGTAATATGAAAAATGTCTTTTGTGTATAACAACTTTATTTTTTTTCTTTTCGCGATTCATGAAGTTGCGCTTGAGATTGCTTGGGAAAATTGCTAAAATTTATCCTTTCTTCTTTACTAAAGACATTTTATCATAATATTTACATATTTATGAATTATAAAGTAACACAGAAACTTGTCTTTTAAATTTGATGACATAAATTAGTTCCATTTTTCATGCACGTTTGAAAATTAAGAAGTTTACTTTTACGTGTACAGCACACTAGTTTGTAAGCAAATTATGTGAATGTAAATACTCTTTTTGTTTTTTTGTATATGTAATTAAATAAAACGATGCTAATGTCACGATTTTATATTTAATAAATGTATTGCATCAAATATTTCTTTATTAATCCTGAATGAAACAATTATCTGAGACAAAGATAATATGCAAAGATTAATCAACAGTTATAATTAAAATTTAGTGTCCTGTGAACCAAAATTTTCTTATAATTTTGATATGTTAGTTGTTTAAGTCATTTTTAAGCGAATGTATTTACTGTAGAACCTGTTTTTGTGCGGTTTTTTTTAAAGCGATTTTTTATGTGCAAACTTTTTTTTTATGCGGTGTATGAATTTCAATGATTTTGGCGCCATTGTAATGTTTTCTATCTATTTACCGGTGACGTAAGGAGAATGTTAGGACCCCCCCCCCTCCCGGGTGAAAGTCAGGTGTTTCGCCTTTTAATATTTTATAAATTAGGTAAATACGTATTTAGCATTATTCTGGCCTTGAGCCCCTAGAGTCCTGCACCCCCTCCGTGATGCGTGGGTGTACGTTACGCCACTGAAATGTAAACACTTCAAGACGCTCTATTCATTTGTTATAAGCAGTCTTCCGTCATTTCGCATTCAGTTGCTTTCTCTCAACACTCCAGCAGCCCGCGCTTGATTGAAGACGAAACTTTCAATGACAGTGATATTATCAATAATTTGATGGATTATGAAGACGGACAAGAAGAACCGAAATCTTTGAGAGCGGATAACAAATGCATTCCAACAAATTTGAAAAGCATTTTCTAAAAATAGATACCAATTAAGAAAGGAGTATAAAATTCCAAAAAGGTTTCAATCATGTATATCTGGTTATCGTGACATTTACAAGCAACTGTGTGTGTGTGTGTGTGACCACCCAACCTTCGTCACAAAAACTTATCTCTTACTTTATGTTTCCAAAAAATAAATCAATTGAAATTGTACCTTCAAGTGACAAAAGCGATTATGAACTTATTCATAACAGGGCTTTGGATTACGATGAGTAGCAGTGAATTATGTATGTGCATTTTAAAAACTTATCCGTGTATACAATGAGAAACTATATGTTTTTAAAATGTTTCCATGCGTAATATTTAATTATTTATTTTGTTATGGAAGTACTCTTACATAAACTTCGTAAATAATTGGCATATTTTATAAATACGACTTTTTTTGCGGTCCTTATCCACCGCATAAAAAAAAATTCTGTAGTATTTCCACGAATCAGTTTCTTATACGTAAGAATTTATGAAATTTTTGAATTTTTTTTTGTGCGTTTATTTTTATGCGGTTCCTATCTACCGCAAAAAAACAGGTTCAACTGTATATTGAATAAAGTCTCTAATATATCGACGAGTAATGACAGGCACATTTGTTCAATATTGTGATAAATTTTCAACAACAAAATGTCACAGACCAGGTCATGAGAGAAAGACTGGTTATGTCTTGAAACAAAAAATGTATCACTTCAAATAAAGGAAACTTAATAAAGAAATTTTTTCTTCCATTCATATGAGATTAGCATGCCTAACTACAAAAAGATCTTATTTCACACTGGCCATCGTCACTTTATAAATTAGCCTCTAGATTTCTGATTAACTTATTTTCACCAGAAAAACTCTGAACCAGTTTGTAAATTCATTGTAAATAATTGTAATCTATTATAACTTAATTTTTTAAAATTTCTTTTGTGTTCCATACTTACTTCTGTAAGCTTCAGGTGATACATTGTTGTTGTTTCTAATACCACCTGTCTGACGTATTCAGATCGAGGCCCACAAAATTCATCGTGGCAAGGGGCTAGATGTACGCCTGTCGTTGGCCTTGAGCACCATACAAGTGACAGTACGATTTAGCTCGTAGATATTCCCCGAAGGGACTATAGATGACGACACCACCTATTTCCACCTCCACAATTTAGGCATGGAACTGAAGGGAATGGATTCGTGATTCAACCCGACTTTCGGACCCACTGATTTAACGAGCACGTTCTCCGTGTGTACTCGGAGCGTATTTGGTGGCATCGGGCATCGAACCCAGGCCTTCCGGTCTCGAGTCCGTGTACAGGGTGTATTACAAATGTTTTCATTAAAAAAACCTGTCATATAGAGTAGTGCTTTGAAGAAAAATAAACACACATACACACAAGCAGATCTAGTTGTTTTGACTTTATTGTGAGAAAACATTTACAACAGGCATGAGAACACAGATGACAAAGTAATATATATTTACCAGCAGTTGACAATATTTAAATAATTATAGAACAAGCTATCTTACCATCAACGTCAAAAATCACTATTGATAGAACTTAGAATTCGGGTACAAGTCTGAATCGAAAACAACACTACGTCTGATACTTCACTATCATTGTTAACACCGACTAGGCCTGACAAAACTCGAGTATGGATGGATGCACAAAGGCAACTGCGATTGAGATTTGTAATTTATTACTGATCATTACCTATACTGCACAGACCCATATCATATCAAGTTAAAAAAGCTTAAACTTCTCTTACCATTACATTGTTTAGTGCTCACCAGTACAGTAAATATTTTACATTTTAAATCGTAAAGAATTCCCGTGACTGCTTTTACTTCAGAGTAAAATACATCTGTAGCCTTAATCATGTTTATATATTTTAGGTATGGGCATAGAAATAAATATAAGATAAATATACCAAAGTTTAAGTTCATATACATGTGAAAGACATTTTAAATAAATGGATTATTGTTTCTTCTTAAGATCTTTGAAAAAGTTTAATTTCTGCTCGTTTTATCTCTTAAGAACTCTCGATCTTCAGATCCATAATTATTTCTTGGTGAAGTGCCAAAACATGTTACTTTTGTTTAGTGTGTTTTTCGTTAATACATGATTATATTAATGTGATAAGCAAAGATATTTCCACTTCCCACACAGAAATCGAGAATTTCCTCTCGATCAAAAGTATTTCGAAATTATTTTCAGGTTTAAAATTCTCAGACTGGATTGTCTTCAAAAACGAGAAATGCGTTTTGGTTCAAGGATTTTATTACCCAAAATGTAATTCATAATTCTTGAAATCATGTAGGTCTTGTGCATATCTAAATATTAATAATAAACACGATTGTCAGAGTCGGTTATCCTAAATCTTGTATTTTTAAGATTCAGAATACAAAGTTTTTTTTAACAGTATTCATAAAAATGCAGAAGATGGACAAATCTAAGACAATTAGTTTTTCAATAGTTACAAAAAGTTAAAAATAAATAAACAAATAAATAAAATTTTAAACATATCTTTTTCTTAATTCAACAATTTCAAAATACGTTCAGAAGCTATTAGCACAATTTTCTTTTATAAAAAATTCCAGTGATTCAGTTGCCTCAATCAATTTGGGTATTCAATGGAGATAACCGCTTTGCCTTTCAATAGAAAAAACGTATTAAGAGAAATTCATAAAATCTCAGCTATATATTATTAAAATTTAAAAAATTAATATTTAAACATTAGTCGGCATTATTTAAAACATTTTTTTATCGCACATAAATAATTTAAGTAAAACATTTATAAAAATTGCTTTGAACTAAAAAGATTTTTGCAATACTTTGGGGAAAAGATTACGATATTCTATTTTTGTGAAACTGTTTTAAATATGCAAAAAAAGAAATCCTGCAAGAGATATTTATAATTGTAACTACTTGTTTGCTTATAAATAGAAAATTTTACGAGAAAAGAATGTAATAAAAATACATCCTATAGATAGATTAAATTTCACTTCATCTTGTATACAAAAAGTATTGTAAATATCTCAATTGCAGTTGCTTAAACACTATACTTTGATTTAATGTCTCACAGCGGATAATCAGAATTAATTACACATTAAAATGCTTTTAACTTTTTTTCCCTTATATTTATACATAGTTCAAAAACATTAATATTGCAATATTTAACAATTCGGAAATTTTTTTTTCGTATTTACTTCTTTTTTTTTTAAACAATGATTAATTCTAAAACTATTTGAAATCGTAGAAGATTTAGGAAAGAAAAAAAAACACGTTAAAAAATTTTCTATTTTTGAATATTTTATACCATCGGTAATAATTTAAATTAAATATTATTTTGAAATTCAAAATATTTTGAAACTTTTTAGTAAATATAACCGAAAACTTTTTTTAAAAAAAAGAATAAGAAAACTTTAAAAAAAAAGAATACTTAAAAATATAAGAAATTACATATGGCTAAATTGTATGGTTAATGAAAAGTTAAATTTAATTGCAATTTATTTTTAAATTTAGAATCTTTTTTCAGAAATTATCTTTTAAGCAATTATTCAATATTGTGCGTTTAAAATTTTCAGTTTGATAATTTGATTATAAAAGTCTGTGATAAGTATAGTATTTTTGTAAAGCATTAAATAATGGTAAAACTTTAAAATAATTATTGTATTTTATTAGTATAATTTTTATTAAAAAATAATGCAGCCAGTATCGCTAAACATGAAAGTATTTAACTAAATATGAGGAGTATTAACTAACATTTCAAATTTGTATATACCAAAATTATTTATTGCATAAATCAATAATGTTTATTAATTTTTTTTAAAAAAATTTTCGCGCTTCTAAATGAAAATTTAAATAAAAATTTATTTTATTTGTAATTACCTCACAAGTATGTTTAAATCATGAGTATTTGGATTTGAAAGAAATTTAGAATAAAAATGTAATTCTAGAAGAAAAAACAGTAGGAAAAATTGTCACATATTCAACTTTTTTTGATAGTATAACTGTTTACCTTGTACAAAAAGGAATTATGAAAAAAAAATTTTACCGATTCCACACAACTTTTTTCAAATACGCTGCACAGTGGTAGATAAGTTTTTTTAATGCACAACGTTTTTCTATTCTAATTTGATATTCCACTTTCAATTGTGCGACTATCGTCGGCTACTACAAGTAAACCGCCTTCGATTTCAAAGCTATGTACAGCATGAAACACAAGTCTACCTAGCGAATAGGCTAGTTTAGAAAAAGTTATGTAATCGTATTCTGGTATACGTGATTTCTTCGAAAAAACTAGAAAACGAATTTCCCCCCTCTTTACATAAAACATATATCGCAACTAATAATTTCATCATACAATCTATGTACTTTGAATCAACGAATCTTTTATTTTTTTTTCAAATATTTACTTTTAGCATCACATTATAAGTTTCTTAAATAAACTGAACAGGGATTTTCTGATAAAAAGTAGATTTTTTGAGGCTAAGTCTTCATTTTGTTATAAAATCATTCCAGTGATCAAAAGATTATTTTTAAAAAGCAAATGAATCAAACTATTTTTTATAAAAAAGCACTTCACACGGATATCATAGTTATAAACTATCGTTTCACACTGAGAACCTATTCGCTGCGAAATCTGTTGTTTTCTATATGTTTCCGTTAAAAGTTTAGTAAAAGTGAAATGTTTAATATTACTTTTTAACAAGTAATAAAGCAGATATAAATTAAACTATAAATAATCATTTACTTATACGTAAAACAATAAATGTTCAAAATATTTATTGAGAACGGCTAACACAAATGCTTCAAATTTTTGTTTCAAACTGATAGCGAGTAATTTTACTGAAAATAAAATTTCACATGCCTATTAACTCTAACAAAAAGTAGTTTTCATTTTTTTCCAGATTATATCTTGCTATTGTTTGACTAGATAATTATGGACCATAATAGCTAGTAAATTATATTTAAAAGGATTTAGGAAATTATATAAGCGGATACATAACTGTCACACCAGCGAATATTTACATCTAAATTACTTACATCAAATGAATGCAAATGAGGAATGTACTGACCTTAATACTAAACTTTGTCGGGAATTATAATCTTATTAAAATTTAAATGAAATAATGTGTTAGCATATGTACAGGAGAATATGATCACATTGATAATTTCATTAAAAAAAAAAGAAAATAAAAACACTGAAATTACATACAGTCACAGAAAACAGTAAAAAAAATGTACAGACATGAATATCATAGACAATATATGCATTAAGAAACACTACACTACAATATAACATAATTAATCACAGTTTCAAGTAGATTTTCTTGCATATGCAAAGATATTTCGCAATCAACATTCGCTGAACTAATTAAATTTTGTTTCTCTATTTTCATTTAAAATTTTACTCAGTTTTAATTTTATTATCACGATTAAAAATCAAAGTTTCGTTTAAAATTAATATTAACAGTTTTGTTTTTAACTTTTCCATTATTGTTTATTTACGTGCATAAGTATTTCACAGTTAAAAGTTCATAAATCATTAGTTTTTTTTAAAAAATTGTATGCTTTAGTCATAAACCGAGTTTCAGTAATGTGATTGCCAAATTTTGCATTTCTACTTTAAAATACTTTACTAATGCTCTAATTCAAAGCAAAATAAACACAAAACAATTTTTCCTCACACAGCAAGCGATATTTATATTAATGTTTCTAAAATTAATTGCTGAAAAAGTGTAAGAAATATGAAGTAACCTTAATTATCAATGAATTCTGCGATATTTAAAATTATTTAATAACATATAAAGATAACTGAAAACCAAAACAAATGTTACGTATAAAATTACGTAAGGCTGAACACTTTGCCTAGGTACAAATTAATAAAATATGCAAAAATAAATAGGTTCTATTTAATAGAATTTTTTTGCGTAAACAAAACAACGTCTAGTAATAAACTAGGAAAAATTCTAAATAATTTCAGGGGATAAGGGTAAAAATACGTAGCTAAAAATTAAACAAAAAGTTAAAATTAATAAGTTTAATAATTTATACAAATTACATAGACATTTTATATAATTAGTTGAATTTTACATTTGAAATTCAAATAATAGAATAAACGAAAATGAATGCTTATTATAGTTTCTGTGTGAAAACTACAAAACTTTGATCTTTTTTTACATAACAATAGTAATAATTTCTTCCAATAGTTATGGATATTCAAATTTTCTTCCACAATTCGAGATTTTTTAAATATTAAATCGCACATAAAGCATTGGCAAACAAAATAATATAAATTTCAAATATTTCTCGTTGAAAAGTTACATTTATAATAATTTACTAAAGATTTAATTTTAAAATCAAATTTTTTATTTTTAATCTTATTTCAAAAAATTAAAATCTATGAATAGTTTAAACATTCAACTAGCGATAAGAATATTTATATAATGTTTATATATATATATATGCGTTACATTTATATAGTAATAATTATTTTTTGTATAAAAAGCAGATATCGATTCTTTGCAAGCGCTGAACGAGTGAGAAAAGATAATGTATACAAGTGTCGGTAGAACAACCCATGCGACTTATTACAGAAAGCCACAATTTAGAGAAGTTTAAAGTTTACGTACTATAAAAGCAAAATTAAGAGTAGAACAACATGGAACATATAATTCATTACGTTTTCCTAATTGTATTGGCTTATAAATATTATTGAGTTTTAAAGTTCACATTTTTAACATACTTTACATGTAAAAAATGCAACATTATAAATTTATACTTACGCAACAACTTAAAATTTTGTTTAATATTAAAAAACCCTCACTAAATCATTCAACAAGTTATTTAAGATTCTTAATTGGAAGCAGTTCAAAAAATTCTTTACAAGAATTTAAAAAAAAAAAAATTCCGTTTTATGATAATGACATTTTGAAAAGTTGTCGAGTACACCCATTTAAGTAATGTTTTCCATCTGATCTTATGAATCATATAATTCAGTGATTATTTATTCCATAAATTTACAGATCATCACGGATTTTTTTCCGAAGGTAAATCTTTGAAACGGCATGAAATGTTCCATGTTATTCGCAAGCACATATTATTTTTTTACGATGAGTGACCACTAAGAACAGAAAGAAACACACACACACACAATATTTCATACATTTTTACAAAAACGACTTACTGCATAGTTGACGGCAATGTATTTGCCAGTGATGGATGTAATGTAGCATCTCAGCATGGATGTTAATTACATAGAAACAATATTTAAATGACTGTATACAATTAATTCTTCAGCATTCAAATCTGTAAGTCTGTGGTACGACAGTCAATCTAGAGTCATTTTCAGACGAAACAAAAAAAATTAAGAGTCGAAATTCACAAAAATGCAAAAGCTTTCATCTTCAAAGAAGTGAAACATTTTTGACCGAGGAGAACCTCATTGTCCTATCTAGTTTCATATTTATTACTGAAGCCGAGAAGTCATCAAATCTTCGAAGGCAATGTTATGAGTAACTGCTTTTAGTCCTGAGGCAGCCTACTCTTTAGTTTATTGGCCTATACTGACAGTTGACTTTCGACAGCTTCAGGCAAAGTCACCGCGTTCAGACTATCATACTATATTATAATCAGTTTTAAGCAAAACAATGGACATAAAAAACAAAAATATCTTTGGAACATACTAGAAAGGGAGAAATGTCGTAGAATTCAATAAAAAGTGGGTCCAAAATGGATCGATGCATCCACTGAAAGTAATACTAAATGTTGCACGTGCGCTTGTATTCGACCACAATTGGCAACAGCGGTCACGTCCAGAATAGATCCAGCATACAGAAGAAATCGTAAGAATCACGAGTGCCTCTGTAGATTATATATATAATTCACAAAAAACACCAATATCTACAACTGCAGGAGAAAACAAAAATCGTGTGAAGAAAAAGAAAAAGAATCTAAACTTGTCGAGTGATGCATTTCACGCAACAAACTTTTCTTCTTTTCAAAAATTGGTAAGCGATCAAGAAAACGGTACACACCAATATTCACACAATAGGGGGTCCATTGTCGGTCACCACAAGCCATCCTTCATTCGACTATAAGTAGATTTTTTTGACTTTCTGAATGGGTTTATTGTCCGCCGAACTGTTGGCCGTTTTCCCACTCTTCGGCGGGACGTTGAGGACTAAGTTGATGGGCTTGTTGTTGACTGTGGCTGGAAGGAATGTGTCCAGGTTCCTGTGATCCATTCGAGCGTTGTGCTGCTGCTCCAGATAAGGTCCCTCATCGTAGGGAGATTCTATCTCTTCATTGCGACACCTGCGGCTGAAGATGTAGCCACTGATGAATCCGACCACCAGAGATGACACGATGCTGGAAGTCACAGCAATAGCTAGAGTTTCGGCAGTGTAGATGAGATGATAATCTCTGGAAGCGTCTGGAGCATCTGGAATGACTGTAAAAATGGTTTGTTAAAATTATATATATAATTTTGACGTATCACTCCTGTGAAGCAATAATTTCACTTTTTATCTCATCAAGTCTAAAAGATATGGCGAGAAATACATTCTTAAGGTATCCAAATACTTGCGACAACTTTTTTTTGAAAAAGTGGAGATATGGAGATTTTTTTTGTGATTTTTAGATTTATGTAGAATATTTTAAGGAAAAAATCTTAAAATTGAAAACAGAAAAAAAAATTATTATTATTAAGAGGAGAAAAAATTGGTGAAAATGTACAAAAAATTTCATATAAATGGGGCCCACTCTGTACAAGAGTTTTTGAACAAATTCTCAATTTTTCAATTTTAATGTGTTACTTTGTTATTCATGTTTGAAATGACCTTCAGGATAATAGATATTTTAATTTTTAAAAAAAACTAGAGCACTTTATCTTAGTGACTACATGAAGTTGCTTTTAAAAAAAAAGTGATTATATTCACATAAAGGACTGTAAATTTTGAAATAAAACAGTGATTGATATATCTGAAGGTCAAAACACTTCTACTGTTATACAAATCATTCACAAAAATTTCAGGAAATTATTTTCATAACTTTCTGAGCAATCACTGTCCCCGTTTGAGTTTTTCGAAAAAAAACACATTTCGAGTAAAACGAATTTTAAAGTTTGACATCTTGTATAAAATTATGGCTTCTTCTTTTATTGAAACACTTGTAGTTTTTGTTCTAGTGAATGGGAAATAAAAAGCTTGGCATTTTTATTAAGCTAATAAGATGGTCTCTAAAAAAAATTGTCAATTTTTGAAAAAAAATCATAATTTTAGGGTATCGGATACCTTAATGCCTTCTCTAAAGAAATGACAGAAATAACAAAAGTTGATTTCTTTGAAAGCAGCTTGTTTCTTTGTTCCATTGTTTTTTGTCTAATATTTTTATCATCATCATTACTATTTCAAAATAGTAACCTTTTTTTTTAAATTAGTTTTTAAATTTATTTTAAGAATTTGCAAGTATACTTTAGATCTGCTTCAAAAATATAGTGTTAGTGCTACTGGATTTAAATACAAAGCCTCTCGGCATACTTTTAGTATAAGAATAGTTGTAAAATATTTCAAATATATTCAGGTTAGAAATATTTTTGAAAAATCTGATGTTTTTAATTTTATAATTAAACAATAATACTGTAATAATTTTTAAAATAATCACAATAATGATTTAAAATAATGCATTTTTTTAAACAAGTTATGCTAAACTGTTCTTTTGTTATTTTAATTGGACTTATTACAAACACATTTATAATAAATTATGAAAACGTGCCAAAATAGTTAAATAAAAACAGTTCTCAAACTTTCAAAAACGAGCAAAAATAGTAGAATTATAGAACTTAAATGATTTCTTATTCACTTAAGACTTACAAAATCATGATACGATGGCATTTACTAAATTAAGGTTTTAAAGACATTTTTTTTTCTATACGAAAAAATATAATAAAAAACTTCTAATTTTATTAAAGATATATTGTATTCTTCATAACACAAAACTGGATCATTTGAATGCAAGTATGTGTGGCCTTTTGGAAAGAATTCAATGCTTATGAATCGAAATGCAAAAATAAGCACATAAAAATTGTAAAAACCATTTTTTTACTTAATTAATTACACTGATATACTAAAGCTTATTCTATATGATTCCAAACCTAATATTAGAATATAATAACTGTAATATTTGAACGAATTCATCTTCATGAACATTGCTATCAGGGGTGTAATGGGGTGCGAAAAGGAACAAAATAAGTGAGAAAAAAGGCTAGAACCCCTTTTTTTTCTCCCCCATAAGCGACAAAAATTGGAAAAGTTGCGGGAGCAAACATGACATGATGAGTACGTACTGTTTGGTCTGATGTCCGGGTCTTCTTGAGGAGTGGGCCTACCCCCGAGGTGGTTGTCATGACGACTAGCCGATTGGTGGGGAGACCTCTGAGGACTGGTTTCTTTATTTAAGGGACGACCTAAAAGAAAATATCATGTTTACATGAATCTCTCATCTTGGTTGACATAAATCAAGGCACACTGTAGAAGTAGACAATATTATACATTTAATATGAGTGTGACGATATTATATATTACTTTTTTATACATTAAAATACAGTCGGACCTCTCTCTATATAACGAACCTCTACATCGCGAATTTTTCTATTTAGCGAACTTTTTCCTGGAACCTTGAACATTTCACGATTTTCTTCGTAAAATAACCTCACTATACCGAAGTGCATTTTCTATATAACGAACTTTTTCTTTTGTCATTCAATATTTTTGTTCTCCCTTTTTCTTAAAGAATTTCTCGACATTTCAAATTCTCTCTTTAACACATTTTATGGTGGTCATAAATCTTGAACTGGGTTTATTAAATCCTGACTCACCGAGATTAATAGAGTTCTGGACGTTTCATCCAAGAAGTGCAACCTTTAACCCCCATTGCCCAGTTCACCAGAAGCATCTTTGATATCCTCTTTCACCCTCAGTGAAGTTGCCCCGTGTTTAAATTATATAAAATAATGTGGTGAAGTTGCCCCGTGTCCCCGTGTTCTAATTATATAAAATAATGTGTGTTTAATATTACTAGTATGCTTTTTTAATTATAAAATGGACTTAAAATTCATTAATTTTAGTATAAAATTATTTTCTTAATACTGAAAATAGAATGAATTCTTCGACATTCTTTTTTCTTGTTTTCCTTGCAGTTTTTCTTTTCCATAACAAATGATAAATAAAAGTTAGCTCAATAAATACAATAATACAATGTAAAATTTAAAACTATATTTTCTTTAATTTAAAATGAGAGTCTGAATTATGCATGTATTTAAAATAATTTAAATGCCTTCTATTCATGAATTTCAAAATCAGGATTCAAAAAATTTTTAATAACTGAATGTACTTATTTTACAATTTTTTAAGACAAAGTTATCTCATTATATCGAACCTTTATATAACGTGCCTCTATATTGCGAATTTTTCTATATAGCGAACTTATTCCTAAAAACTTCAGCATTTCAAAATTTTCTTCGTAAAATAACCTCTCTATAGCGAAATGCATTTTTTATATAACGAACTTTTTCTTTTGGGATTCAATTTTTGTTCCTCCCTTTTTTTAAAGTATTTCTGAAAAAATTTCAAGTTATACATTTTATGATGGTCATAAATCTTGAACTCTTATCTGGCCGAGGGCAATAGAGTTCTGGACGTTTCATTCAAGAAGTGCAACCTTTAACCCCTCATTGCCCAGTTCACTAGAAACATCTTCGATTTCCTCTTTCACTCTCAGTGGAGTTCTCCCGTGTTCTCGTGTTCTAATTATAAAATAATGTGTGTTTAATATTACTTGTATACTTTAAATTATAAAATGTCCTTAAAATCTATTAATTTTAGAATAAAATTATTTTCTTAATATTGAAAATACAGTGAATCCTCGACATTCTTTTTTCATGTTTCCTTTCAGGTTCTTTTTCTTTCTTTCTTTCTTTTTTTTTGATGGGTAGATATATAAAACAAACATATATTAATTTTAAAAAAAAGGTGTAAATAATTTCTTTTTTTAATATATAGTGTCTATGAATTTGAAATTTGTTTTATGTGGTTTATAAAGTATACTAAAAGATGAACCTCTATACAACGAATTTTCCATACTATGAACTTTTTCAGGGATTTAGCGACTTCGTTATACAGAGGTCTGACTGTACTTGAATTTCAATTAAAATTTTTGTATATAATGAAACACATTTTTAACTAAACCTGCGTATTCTCTAACATGAAAATAAAATAATAGACCCAAATGTCTTATTCAAGGTTCAATACAAAGAGAAAAAAAAAGAAGGTATTTTTAAAATACATTGCAAGTCTATTTCAATAACAACAATTGAATAAAATGTCAAATACTATTCCACTACATTTGTCTTAAAATGTTATTGACATACCTTAAGAGAATTAATCATGAGAAATATATAAAGCGCTATTGAAATTCTTTTGATTCGTTTAAGAAACTTGTACGTTTGATATGGATTATGTCTTTGAGATATCTCAGTTTGGTTATATCAATAAATATATGTATTAATACTGATTTAAAAATATAGGGGAAAATCATAGACATTGAGATGCTTTATACGAAAAAATTCGTGACTTTTATTTAAGAAAAGAAAATTACAAAAAAAGATTAAAAAGAAGACATTTAATCCAGCGTTAATTGTGAATCTTCATTAATATTAAATTTTAATAGAAATTTTTTAATACTTTTAGCACACATATTAATAAAACGAGACAATACACACCAATTTTACATTTAAATTTTTGTTTACATATAAGAATTTTACTCTCTTAAAACTTTATAAACATCTTCAGAGTTTAAAACGAATTTGTTTTGAATGTAAATTGCATTTTTTATCATCCGTTTGTTACGCTAACTTGTTCGATAAAATATTTTCTCTAATAAAAGCTATACTATTTGTAATTGATTGAGGCAGAATTCTACATATCACAGTTTATAATTTGTAACTTTTTAATAAAAGTGAAAGGTCAAAATATCCTTGAAATTAGAAAAATAGTAAAGTTTAATATAATTTCTAAATACTATATTTATTTAAAAAACTAAAGTGCTGTGAAACACGAATCATCAATGATCGACAAATCAGTGTTTTTAAGATAATTACTAAAAAAAAAATAAATAAGTTAAAATAAAAAAATAAATAAATGGTTTCCTTAATTCTCAAAAATCAGATACGAATAAATAATCATGATCACAAAGCGAAAAAATTATTTTTAGTAAGTTTTGAGTATCTAATGTGCAAAAATAATAATAATAACGCATCTTTGCGCAAATAATAAACTTGAAACAATGTTATTTTTAAAAAAGAATTTTAATTTAAAACATAAAGGACGAAAATTTAAAAAATATTTTAAATAATTAATTTGAACACACATTTCAACAAATCAATATTTGCAACAGATGACTATGTGTCAAATTATATTTGTGATGCTAGAATAAAGGAGTTTAATCTGGCAAAAAAAAAACAAAAAAAAAAACATGTTCTAAGTATTTTTATTTAATTTGACTATTCTTATTTTATTTGATTACTATGCTGTGAATAACTTATCAAAGAGCAAGTAAGGAGAAATTAATAATGTTGTTCATATTGATAATTAAATGAACGAATATCAGATCTTCAAAAGAATTAATGTTAAGCGATTTACTTTCGAATTGTAAGTGATTACTGCATATGATTTTTGAAATGCATAAAAATAAACAGTTTTAATTTCCGTAATAAATTTTAAAAAACTGTAGTAGAATACAATGTAATAAATAACAATGGTTATCAAGAATAGACCTTTTTCCGATGAACTATAAATGAGTATTTATAAAATAGTTCATGTATAGATATGAGACCTAAAAATATATTTATACAACTAAAGTACAAAAGTTTAAAAAAAACGAAATTATTTAATGATTTAAATTTACTTTAACGGTTATCTTCAGTTATACTTTTAGCGACAAATTTTTAAAATGCGCAATAACAAAAAGCTTCGAAATTTTTTTTATCAATCTAATTTTGTTTTCCTTATTTACTTAATTTTTCAAATAAAATAGATTAAATTATATTTTAAAAGAATTAAAACACGGGAAAAAAACATTAGAGAAGAAGTATGAGTAATCTCACTAATATCTGACCTTTATATTTCAAATAAGAATTTCTAGTCACATATATTATTTCACAAGAACAACTTTGGCAATGAAATAGATATATTTACTGACCCAAAATTCAAAACCCTTATTTCCTTTATATTTACCAATGTATAATATATTATTAATAAAGTATAAACGTATAGAGACAAATATATAAATATTTAATTTGTGAGCATCGTGGATTAAGATTACGTAATCCAGCTACTAATAGAATTATTTGTATAAAAGTATTTTATTTAAAAGGGGATATTTCAGCTAAATATTTCATTTTTATTAAAAATATTCATGTTTTAAAGTATTATAAAGTTGCATCATTTATAAGCAATATATCTATACATATACATATGCATATTGCTTATAAAGCTGAAAACTTTGTTTAAAATACTGCAACATCAATATTTTTAAATTTCTGATATATTTAATGTGTTCAAGTTATTTCTGTCTCTCTTGTAAAGATTGTTAAAAATTATGTGCATTATTTATTTTCTTGTAAATAAAACAAAAATATATAAAAACGTTTCGTAATTTGCTATTAGAAAAATAAAATTTGAAATATAAAAAACAAATGTGTTAATAAAACTAAATACGACGTTTTCTTTTTTTAAAAAAGAAAAAGGATACCCCAGATTAAAGTTTATGTATAAAACTTATTAAGATAAATTGTGCCTATATATACAATTTATAAGTTAGCACCGAAATTATTATTCACAATCAGTTGTAAGGCACAGATTAATCGAGAAGACGAAAAACAAATAATCTATGGAAATTTATTGTAATTTAATAACTAAATAAGAAGGGTGTATTTGGGAACATGTTTCAACACTAAATAAACGGTATTGCTCTGCTCTAAAATAAAGTTCTGTAAGCTAAAAATAAAAATATTCTCGATAATCCGTAAGTCTAAGCATATTATGAACTTATTATTATATTATAACTTTAAATTTAAAATAAATTAGTATGTATATAAGTACAGCTAATTTACGTGAAAACATTTTGTATTTAAATACGAAAAAAATTACTTAATTGGATCTACGTAATTATTGAAGTTATTAAAAATGTATTAGGAAATTCATATAACGTTAGTTACAAATTGAAGCGAATATAATTGCTTTATATTCAGTTATAGCTTATATAATTAAAACATTCAAGTGGTAAATTAATTAAGTATTGCTAACGAATACATTCGAAAATTGAAGCTATTTCTACTCTCAGACAAGAGCTAAGCCCGAGTGAACACACACAAATGAGTTACACAAATAAAACATACTTCTCCAAAATTACTTTGTGGCTTACCCCCCGGCCCCCCCCCCCCTCCCTACTCTTTCTGTACTTTAAAAGAGCAACTCGAGAAAATCGACTCATCCAATTATTCAAGGAGCATAAAAACATAATTGCCGCCTCTTTTCCTTCACAATTATTATTTTAAGACTTTATCACCTTTTAAAGCCATTAGTAAAAGTAATTTTATGGCACATCGAATAACGCGTTTTACAAAAGCCCATTTCATATAATTTTTCGAGGGGGAATCCATTTTTGATAATTAATGGCGCCTGCACATTTTAAGCTTAAAGGCTGCTCTGGGAGTTGGTACAAAATAAATTGATTCCGAAAAGTAGAACCATTCCGAAATCCTGTTATTAATTTTCTTTCTCTTTTAGTCCTTTTCTGGTGCCTCCTTTTGATGGCTTTGATGAGAAAACTGAGAATTTTTCACCGGGTTTCTCAGGATAAATGTTCTTCTCCACAACGTATACAAGATGAATGTGTTAGAAATATTCGATATTTAAGTGTCGTTGTTTCTTAAAAACACCATTTCAATCAGAGGCTTTTAAAAGAGCCACTATAAAAGCACACGAATTGTTAGATCACCCAAATGTATAACGCAGTTTAGCAAATTTATGTTTGTTAATAAAAATATTGCTTTCCGGTTAAACACAGGACACAAAATAGTTACAAAACATGTAATAAGATGGTAATATTTAGCATCCGACGAGACCCTGCACTATATTAATTCAAGTGTCAAAATAAGGCAGAAAGAGAGAGCAATCACCACTGAAATGGCTCTCACTCTTGGTTGATTTGCCGTTCCCGCAAAGGCGTGTGTGCCAAAATACAACCCATTAAAAAAAAATTAAAAAAAACATACAAACAGAAATCGATTAATTTATTGAAAAAGTGAAAAATCATCAAAGTACATTACTTTTCTAATAAGGTTATTAATAAACAGTAAGAGAGTTAACGTCCTACATTCGTAGCTGATTCTTTAGCTTTTAAAGATTTAATGTCATATACAAAGAAGCAATTTTTAATTTCGGATTGATAATTTTTTTTTTATTAAAAGTGATGAAAATTTTATAAGATGTTAGTGATTTTTTATAAATATCAGATTACATACAAACATTTGATACTTTGCAACACTTGTTTATACACCGTACCGGCATATAACACGCACTTCTTACACACACAAAAAATAAGATAAAAATTCTCGGATGCGCTACGCGTAAAAGTTATAGCTTTAAAAATAAAGAAAAGATGAGTATAAAGATAGTAATTTCTACATATATCTAAATACTGTTTATCTAAAATAAATGGCATTCATGTTATCTATACTGCCATTATTGGATAACATGAACATTTCATCATATTCGTCTTCTGTTATGTCTTCAGGCCCATAATCAAATTTTGTTTCATCTTTCATTTCACCATCACTGTTACTATGATCTATAAATAAATAATCCTCTTCCATTCCATCCAGATTGTTAGACATATTACATTACTTTTGGAACAACGGTTTCATTATAATATACTAGGAAGGGGGGGGGTACCCCTTGCTCACCTAACAGTGAACCAACCTCCATTGTACAAATTGTTTAATTTTAATTTTTATGTATTATGTTGTTAAATTTATTTGTTCTTTTTTACTCAAAATTCGTTCTTGGCGTACCTCTTTAGTTAAATTCGTCACTGGAGCTGCATCGTCTAAAGATTTTGATAAACCTATAACTCTTGCAGCTTCCTGGAAAGTTGACCAGTTGATTGTTAATAAGTCTCCGTAAGAGCTCACGCCTTTCTTTTCAAGCAGCGATTCCAGTCCATGCAATTGTTGCAATATCATTTTTCTGCGAGAGTTTACAATAATGTACTATCGCAATCATATTGGTGGAATTATTGGAAACGAAGCACATGGTTGCTAATGCAGTGCGTACGACATATGTGAAATCGGGGTTGCCAATTTGGAGTTATCTTGAACATTGGTATTGTTGCGGTAGTACGTAATAAATTTATTACAGCAACACGAAAAACTTTTTATAAATAAAGAGGGATTTAATTTAACTCCCCGCTTTTTTTATATATTATCCACTCACACACCATTTCTAGATTTTAAAAGATAAGAATATTACACACATACATTTCAAGAAAAAAGTGGTGCGCATTCTACAGTGAATATACCTAAAACATAAGAAATTCCATTTGAAGGTATAGGTGCGCTTAACAGGTCGAAGCATATGATATATCAAGCAATAAGTTATGATAAAAATTCTGCAAGTAGTTTAACGATTGAAATACTTCACAATTTTGTGAAAATTTGGAATTGAATGGTGAACAAAATCTCGCGATGATTCTTTATTTAGAGTTAAGCAACTTTATAATAGACATGACAATGAATGAAGAAATAATTAGCAATAATTTCGTGAGTGACATAGGTTTCAAAAAGTAAAATTTATTTTCTTTACATGCTGTTCTCGGCACGGGTTCAGAATTTTTTTGAACATTCCATTGATTTTGAAGACAATACACCTGAACTATTTTCCAATTGCAAATAACGTCAACTTATATCTACTTACATTGGCCCAAAAAGCATGTAGTTTCTTCCCATCTTAGAAAAAAAATTTTAATTTTGGAAAGTGCAAAAGCAATATTTTTTAATCTTATAAGTATCATAGGTATAAATATTAAACTAAGAAAATAACTTCCTCCCCAAAGTATCGAATATTTTAAAGTGAGACGTGGAATATATTTTAAAACAATTCTTTTTTTCCCACCAAGCAGATCATATATCTGATTCAGAATAAAACGTTGCCAAACGCCTTAGCTAAAAACTTTCAAAACGTGAATATCGCAAAAGATATTCTTCTTAAGAATATGCTTCATGGAATTCGTTTTTTGTCTATAGTTTCTGTGACATGGTTTCCGGACATTTCTTTCTCTGCTGCGCAATGGATCGAGAAAGATCTATGGAAACAGTCTATCGAAATTTCTGAGTTTGAACCCATTTTTCTCGCTTATACTTCCGGATAAATGTTCGCAGATTAGTTTTTGATGTAGAGCTGAAGGGTAGAAGGAGAAAAAATTAATCGATATTCCAGCAGAGCGAATAATCGATTGAACGTCAGAAAACGTTCCCCAGCACCTGCAACCTTAGCTATCTTTTTGAAGCATGGATACTTTTTTCCTCTCTTTGCGTAGATTTTTATTTTGCCCTTTTTCTGAATGCGAAATTTTGTGCATCGAAAGAATTTTTTTTGCTACAGATATCGGCCAGGGGTTATTTCTGATTTTTCTTCCACTAAAAACGAAACTTATGAAGACTTTTTAATAAACTATTGGAATCTGTGAGAGAAAAAACGACCGAACAAGCTTTCCAGTAAGAGATCTCACCAAAAACATACACAGGAGAAAATGAAAGCTCTATAAATAAACATTATGACAATTTTTGTCTTAAAGTAGGGAATAACGGAGCATCATTGCTCATAATCATTCATCTTTCCAATTTTTATTAAAACATTTGACCGGGAACAAAGTTTGCTATATACAATATAACTTCTTTATGCTCTGCCTTTTACATAACTTTACAAAACAGATATATCGAGGATGGTGAACCGATGGCACTAGACACAATATTTTGGATACGCCACCATTGAAAAAGACTTGCATTTCAGTTCAAAATAACAAAGTTCACTATGAAGTATTACGAACAAATGGTTGGCGGGGAGCACACTCGTTTGTCTTTATTGTCTTACAATCGTAACATAAATTATTTGTCATAAGATTTGCAACGACAGAAGTCACAATAATGTTATTTTAATTGAAATTACATTTATAACTAAAATATTTACAACAATGCAGTACAAAATTTATTCTTATTCAGTTTTACTCTATATTTCAGTAAATATAGAGTTTTGAGAGTTGATAGTGTTTAGTTTTTTATTATTTTTTTCCAATAATCATAAGTCAAAATTATTTGGCGGTGCGTCCTCGTAAACATTTTTTACAAAAAAAAAAAAAAAAAAAAAAAAAAAAGGCACGTGGATCCATAAGGGTTCGCCACCCCTGAAATATACAATTTGGGTGGCAGAAGAAAAATTTAGAAAATGTGGTTTGAGGAAAATTTGACCTGCAAGGCCGCAAACGAGTGCACTAACCGATTGAAACCGAAAATAATTCCAGACCAATTACTAAGTACTTTCTTATCCCCAACATTCCTGTTTCGACTCATGGGAAAGGAATTTTAGTAAAATAAACAATAAACGATGCTTCAAACAATGGCGAATCACGCCCCATCAAAGAAAATGACATTTTATATAACTAACACCTGGCCCACTAAATTTCTATATTACACTATGTAAGGACTACACAACTTAATTGCATTTACAAAAACCAGTACTGGTATTACATAAGTAACTAGAAACAGTAACATGAACGGTTGAAGTAATTATCCATACAAATTTTCAAATCGTTTCTCAAATGCTGTCGTTATTGTAAGGTATGTATTTTCCAACATATGAAATCTAAGCTTCTGAGTGTTATAGACACTATTGACATTCATAATAAACCGACCAGACAGAAGTCATTGATTTTCATTCAGCAAACAGTTTATTTTATGTAATACGAGAGATTATACATCGAAATTTTTTTTGTAACTGCTCTTGAAAAAAAAAGATTGAAATAATACAATAAAAATTAGTTATCGCAATTATTTCTAACCAGCTCCCCTCAAATAAAATAAAAATATGAAACTAACCCGCTTGGTCCACTTCGTTATCCATGTAGGCTGGTACACTGGGACAGACACACTTGATGGGACAAGGTGGACACGTAAGAGAATGCGCAGTAGATGTTTCTGTTGTGCTAGGAACTGTAGATAATAAACGGTAATAAAAGAAAAAATAAAAGAAAATTCTAAAACAATAAAACAAAAATAATGGGAAGGATTCTGGCCAGAAAAGTGGGTTAGCTCCAATGGTTTTGTTAAAAGGATTGAAAAATAGAGAGAGATAAATAGTATAACCAAAACATAAAGAAAAGAAACTAAAGGAAAGAAAATTTAGAACAAAATAATAAAATAATAAATTTTTCACAAATTTTATTAATATAAATGAGTATGTTATTGTGTGAGAATGAATTGTAGATCGATTGCCCGAGTTGGATGTAATTAATTTTAGTTCCTAGCTGCGCTGCACAGATCATCTGCGCAGTAGTTATAATATTTGGGTTATAGCCAAAACTGCTAAATTAATATTTAATTTCCATTTGTCGTATGTTTTCCAAACTACTTTTCAGTGGATCTTCCTCAAAATAGTTTAAAATGAAATAAAGAGAAATGAATGCGTTTTGAATAGTTGCAAATTTTACAGAGGTCAGACAACTTAAGCATATTTTTACAACAATTAACATCAAAATTAAAAATTTTAATTCGCGAGATTCTTATTAGTCTGCTTAGACATATATTATTAAACACAATTTTACTAATTAATTATAAGAAATAATTGCACTATAGATTGCACGAAATTTATGAATTTAAAATAAAATCGATTATGATACTAAACGTGTTTGTTAATAATTCATTTTCGTAAAACTTTTATATTTTCGCTGTCGTACCTGCATGTGCAATTTATATTGCCATTCACTAAATGATATGTAACATAAGAAGTATTTACGCAACAAAAAAAAACTAACAAAAACCAAAAAAAAGGTTTTTAATATGATTATGGAGATTTCCTTAAACACATTTTTGTTATACATTATTTTCCAATATACATTTATCAAAAAATTATTAAAGAGTTATTTTCTAAGCTAAATTAACTTAGTAAAAACGATTCTAAGCCCTCGGTGAAATAATTCTATTTTAAGAATCAATAGCGTCTGGTTTGAAAATTCATTCATATCTTTTAAGTTTTCTCATGGTAAGCAAATCATAGCCAGCTGTTGCATTTGAATCAAAGTGTGAAACTAAAACCAGTCAAGCAAATAAAAACGTACAATAGAAGCGATCCTCTTAAATTTATTAATCAATTCTATTCAATGAATATAAATAGAAACTACTTAATGAGGAAAATGTTACTGTGCTTCTCGAAAAGAGGAAATTTTACCGAATAAGATCAGAGCTAAAATCAAGGTTTTGGCTCCTAGACTCCTAAATTCTAAGAATTATCCCAACTTCAATATAATGAGAAAATAAACTGAAACAGTCTGCGAAAAATTTGTGCTTTTAGATAACAGCATTTATTCACTTTCGGAATGAAATAAAATACAATTTAACTAGCTACAAATTTATAATTTTATTTTTTTTAAAAAAGAAATATTTTATTGTTAAGGGTTACTAAAGGGGGGACGCAGTATGCTTTAAATAAAAATCTTAGATTTAATAATTTTAACAAAAGTTTTGCTTATGTTTATGTAACAAGTGAAAGAAGATGTTGGCCCAAAAAGACACAAAAGGCAACCCATTTAATTTTTTGAAAAATTTAAAAATTAATGGTGTTTTTAAAATATTACTGATTTTTAAATGAAACACGTGCACATTCGAAAAATTTGGCATAATAGGAAAAAATAGCTTCAACATTTTAAATAATTCTTTTTCTTTTTGAGATAAATTTGTTGAAAGTTCTTGTGTGATATAGCAATGAGAAAATAAAAGTTATTAAAAATTCTTAGAAGAAACTAATTAACCTGAAGATAAATTTTGACTTTTTTTTGGAGCTCTCAAATTTAGTGAGATGGTAAAAAAGTATATAAAAAATAATTTAGGCTTAAAAATTTATTCAATTTTTTGACCAATTTTTGTCAATTGATACGATTTTTTGACCAATTTTTGTCAATTGATACGATTTTTTCACCAATTTTCGTCAATTCGATTTTTTGACCAATTTTCGTCAAATCGATTTTTTGACTAATTTTTGTCTATTGATTCAATTTTTTTGACCAATTTTTGTCAATTGAATTTTACTGTGTCTCCTTATTCATACAAGGGGCGAAATATTTAATATGTATTTAATAAGTAAAATGATACAAATTAATTAATTTTGAAATGAAATCTTTCCACTACTTGAGTAGTACTATATGTTTTAAAGCATTATGCGCAAATAAAATTGTACAATTATAACGATGATATCAAATAAGCTTCATTTAAAATTATTTTCCATGTAAAAAAAACAACAACACATACGCTTTTTGAAGTGTTTTAAAAGTAATGAAGTTAATAAATTAACAAATGTTCTCTTGCATTGTAGAATTCGGTAAAAAGACTTTTTATTTAACAAAATATGTTATGAAAAAGTTTATTCATAGAATTGTTACTAAAAATGATACCAACTTTTCTAATTGTAACATTTAAAAAGGAACTGGAGAGATTTGAAACCAACAGAGTTTTAAATATAATGCAGCGAGAGTTTTCGGTGCTAGAGGTTATGATATATGAATGTATTAGTAGTAGTATATATAGAGGTGAAGAGGTTAGATTTAACACTCAGATGTGATAGAGGGCGCAAGTTTATTTCTAGAACTCACCAGTGATTGGAGAAGTTGATGGCTTTGGATCTGCAAAAAGAAAATAAAAAATAGCGAAAATTACTAACGGACCGGATTAAATTTTGTTAATAAATCTTTTTATGAATATTTAACTAAAAACTTTCATTTTCGTAAGATAATTGAGGTTAATTATTCACGAATAAAATGTATTAAGTTACCTCTTATTTTGTATTAAGTGATTATGTATAATTTTTATGAAAAATAATTCTCTTAGATTTAATTTTTTAAGTCGAAACTTATTGTCAGATGTGCCAATGTAAAGATATAAATGGTGGGGAAACCATTTATAAAGTTCACAATTACAATAAAATTGAAACAACATAAAACATATACTGAAATTAAAACTAATTGAAGAGCAACTTATTGAATTTGACATTAATACTAATAAATCGAAATTATATTGCTGGAGTTATATTTCTTAATATTTCAAGTGGTACAAGAAGAAACGCCTTTCTTCCATAACATTTAATATTTCAAGAGAAAATAACTTCGTTATATATATGAATACCGATTTCAACGAGGAAAAGAAATTAAAACGAAAAGAATGACATTATATTTCTTCCATTTTTCATTTAAATATAGAGATAGGTTTTGAGATTTCAATTTATTATAGTAACAAAAACTAAATAAATACGTAGACTTTTTTAAAATCATTAAATATTAAAGAAAGATAAATGAGTTCAGAAAAAATTATTTTATTGAAATCCAACCATTTGTATTGGAAATGTTGGTCATCTAATGTATTCCTATATCATATATAAGCGAAATTTATTATATATTTATTTAGAAACGGCTGAAAAAATCCCATATTAATAAGTTGGATGATTAACATATATGAAGAATATTTTTTAAATAAAATTTATACCGAAAAAAAGTTTTGAGTTATTGAAAGTTATATATTGAAAGTTATTCCAAGTTTTAATATAAATTCACGTTTCATTTGATAATATATGGCTGTATGTTATTACCTGTATACACATATGACTTTCTAAATTTTTTGAAACAAAAATGTCTTATGTCTTTATTATGTAAAACGCGATTGTATAAAAATAGCTACCGATAAAGTTCATTTACAACACTCAGTAGCGCACACAGGAATTTTTCAAGG